>QRFJ01007716.1:0-18956 GCA_006176705.1 Cocos nucifera
TCTGCAGAATGATATTATTCTGCAATCCTTGACTGATGCATATGGGCAATTCATCATGAATTACCACATGCATAAACTTCAAAATTCCTTGGCCGAGTTTATGAATATGCTGGTTACCGCTGAGCTTTCTATGAAAGGTTCTAAAGGCTCAGTTCTTGCTATGGAACGGACTTCTTCCAAAAGAAAGTCTTATGGAAAGAAAAAGAAGTCTGTGAAAAAGCAAAAGGTGGAAGGAGGAAAGAAGAAGAAGGCAGAAGCGAAGAAAGAAGGCCGATGATCAAAGGAAAAGTATTTCCATTGCAACAGCGACGGCCATTGGAAAGCGGAACTGCCCTACTTACCTGGCCACCCTTAAAGAACAAGAAGGAAGGTCCTTCTGGAGGTATGCTCGTTATTGAGTCTAACCTTACGGATTTCTTCTGCATCCAGTTGGGTGCTTGACTCTGGTTCTAGTGCTCATCTGTGCACTTCCATGCAGGGTCTTGAGGATAGCATAGGAGGCTGAGGGATGGAGACATGATCCTACGCATCGGTAAAAATGGAGCAAGAGTTGCTGCAGTAGCCGTGGGAAACATACCCTCTTCGATTACCATCTGGTTTAGACTTAGTTTTAAAAGACTGTTATTATGTGCCTGCAGCTAGCAGGAAATTTGATTTCTGTTTCATGCTTAGCACAAGAAGGTTATGTGATTACCTTTTCTTAAGGACCATTGTAACATTCTTTATGAAAGAAATAAAATTGCAAATGGTTTTCTTATTAATGGTCTTTATCAGTTACATATTGATGTACCTATTTTTAACTATCGAGCAAAACGTGAATGCATAAAATCAAAACGACCTAGGGATAGTCCAAATGATAGGTATCTATGGCACCTGAGATTAGGTCATATAGCAGAAGATAGGATTAACAAATTGGAGAAAATGGGCTATTGAGTCCATTGACTTTTGAGTCATATCCAACTTGTGAATCTTGTCTTCAAGGCAAAATGACTAAACTCCCTTTTGTTGGACATGGGAGAAAGGGCCAGATCTCCTTGCCCTAGTACATACTGATGTGTGCGGCCCATTTGATGTGCCGGCTAGAGGCAATTTTGTCTACTTCATTAACCTTTACCGATGATCTGTCTAGGTATGGGTATGTGTATCTTATGAGACATAAGTCTGAAGCCTTTGAAAAGTTCAAAGAATTCAGACATGAAGTAGAAAAACAAACTGAAAAACCCATTAAGGTTCTTCGATCAGATCGAGGAGGTGAATACCTTAGCCGGGAATTCCTAGACTATCTTCAAGAAAAATGGCATAGTCTCTCAATGGACTCCACCAGGAACACCTCAACTCAATGGAATTTTCAGAATGGAGAAATCGGACTCTATTGGATATGGTTCGATCCATGATGAGCTTCACAGACCTCCCTAGATTTTCTTTGGGGACATTCATTTGTTAACTTCAATCTATTTACTGAATAGGGTTCCCTCTAAAACCGTTCCTACCACACCGTATGAGATATGGCACGGTAAGAAACCAAGTCTGAGTCATCTCAGAATTTGGGGTTGTCCGGCTCATGTCAAAAGACAACAAGCGGACAAGTTAGAGTTTAGGTCCTTTAGAGCTCGATTCATAGGATATCCTAAAGAGTCATTAGGATACTATTTCTACATTCCAGAAGACCACAATGTGATTGTGAGTCGACATGCCATCTTTCTTGAAAAATAGTTTATTCAAGATAGCGGCATTGGAAAGCAGATTCAAGCTTGATGAGAAAGTCTCACAAGATCAAAGAGCTAAGGACCCTTTGGAACCAAATCAGGTTGAGCCAATAAGAACACTACCTCCTCCACCTCGTAGATCGGAAAAGGATTTTCCGTCCCCCTGAAAGATACTTAGGTATTATTTCAGAGGAAAGTAGAGGAAAATGTTCCTCGTAGGTAATGGTGCTCATGGTGATGATCCCAAAACCTACAACGAGGCGATATCAGATATCGACTCCGAGAAATGGCTTAGAGGCAATGAAGTCAGAAATTGACTCGATGCACTCAAACCAAGTCTGGACCTTGGTAGATCCACCAGAAGGTATAGTACCTATTGGGTGTAAATGGATCTTCAAGAGAAAGATTGGTGCAGATGGGAATGTGGAGACATTCAAGGCTAGACTAGTGGCAAAAGGTTATAGTCAATGCAAAGGCATTGACTATCAGGATACCTTTTCTCCAGTAGCTATGCTTAAAATTCCATCCGCACATTGCTTGCTGTTGCAGCCTATTTCGATTATGAAATATGGCAAATGGACGTGAAAAAACGGCATTCCTTAAATGGATATCTTGAGGAAGATATCTATATGGAACAGCCGCTAGGTTTCACATCCAGTGATACTGATCACAAGGTTTGCAAGCTGCAAAGGTCCATATATGGACTTAAGCAAGCATCTCGGAGCTGGAACACTCATTTCAATGATGTGATCAAAATTGTTTGGTTTCATCAAAAATGAAGAGGAAACCATGTATTTTTCAAAAAGGGTCAGTGGGAGCGCTGTTGTCTTCCTCGTATTGTACGTGGATGACATCCTCCTTATTGGGAATGATATTTTCCCATGTTGACATCAGTCAAAATGTGGTTGTCTAAGGAATTCTCCATGAAAGACCTAGGTGAAGCATCCTTTATTCTAGGAATTAAGGTCTATAGGGATAGACCGAATAGGATGCTAGGACTTTCACAGAAGATGTACATAGAGGAAAGTACTAAAGAGGTTTAGTATGGAAAAACTCTAAGAGGGGATTAATACCCTTCAGACATGGTATTCATCTTTCCAAGAAGATGTGCCCCAGCACACCTGAGGAAATAGAACGCATGAGCAAGATCCCTTATGCTTCTGCAATAGGGAGCCTCATGTATGCCATGCTATGTACACGACCTGATATAGCCCATGCTGTGAGTGTCACAAGCAGATATCAGTCAAATCCAGGTGAAGAACACTGGACTTCTGTGAAATGTATCCTTAAGTACTTGAGAAGAACTAAGGATATGATGTTGGTCTTTGGTAATGGAGAACTCCAAGTCCAAGGGATACACAGACTCGGATTTTCATGTCCGATATAGATGATCGAAAGTCGACATCTGAGAAGTCTGTTTGTGTGCAATGGTGGTGCTGTCAGCTGGAAGAGTTCCAAGCAAACTGTGATAGCAGATTCCACCATGGAAGCAGAATATATCGCTGCATCAGAGGCTGCGAAGGAAGCATTCTGGTATAAGAAGTTTATGCATAGAAATTCAGAGTAATGCCATCAGATGCCATTCCTCTTACTGCGACAATAATGGCGCCATAGCCCTTGCTAAGGAGCCGAGGTCTCACCAAAAATCCAAACATTGAGCGGCGATACCACCTCATCCGCGATTACCTTCGAGAAAGGTTACGTTCGAGGTCAAGAGAGTCAACTCCACAGATAATGTGGCAGACCCACTTACAAAGCCGTTGGGCCAGCAGAAGATCGAAGCCCACCTTGAGAAGATGGGACTTAGACTTGTAGCCAATTGGCTTTAGGACAAGTGGGAGATTGTTAGATATATGTGCCCTAGAAGCCAGAATTGGCTGACACTTGTAATACACTTCTAGGGGCAAAATTATAATTTTGACTATAAATAATGAAATGGGTTATTTTCTATCACATATGTGTATTTAGTGTCTGTGATACATCCTTTGAGTTAATGGTAATGATAATTCATATTTTCAAGAGTTGAAAATTTAAGACATGAATAATCATTATTAACTCATAAAACAGCTCCCGACCATAGGATCATCACGAGGATGGTGATTGATCCGGAAGGTTTGGTGTACGATCGCTTCTCTTTAGTAGATGAGTCTTGAGTCTATACGGTGTGGAGACACCGGAGCGAGAGTACAGGTACTCGTTAGAGAACGAGGGCACTGAGCGTGACCACCTCGAGTAGTCATTAGGAAGTCTACCTTCTCGTCAATGACTGACTCGATGCTGCAGTAGTGTGTCTGGTTCTTTGACCTGAGATGCATCGGCAGTTCACCTTGAGGGTGTTATAGTTTGACTACACCATTACTCGGATCTCCTAGCCATATGGAAACCCTGAGGTGTATGTTGGCTATAGCATGTTCATTGTAGGAACTGGATTGCATCAAGAGAAAATCTATCTACCTCGGTGGTAGAGGAGTAGCCCTATGATGATCATGAGAATCAAGTCCATGAAGCCCATGGCCATGGTAGAGTGAAATAATAGAAAGAGTTTCTATTTAGATTTTCACATTGGACTCGAATCGAATGATTAATCATATGATGACAGAAGACTAGGGTTTGACGAGTTCACCTTAACCCTAATCTGATCGGGGCTCAAGATAGAAGAACTTAATCACACAGGTAGCTGCACCAAGAGGTTCGCATTCAGCTCTGATGGGTTGCCACCATATACTGCTAGGTGTCACTGGTGGATTTTGGGAGCAATTAGAATGATTTAGATGATCGATCATTCTAGCTGTCGAATCAGAAGAGTTCTGATCCATCGAAAGGAGTTTCGATGATGTCGATGATAGAGATCATGACATATCCCATTATCATACAGAACTGAACCTAACTGGGTCACACAAATAAGGGTTTAATCTGGTGATCATCAATTGAACTGATCCAGTTCAATTGATCTGAATGAGATTCAATTAGGTTCAAGAAAATCATGCTAGCACTCGATTGAACCTAATGTTCTTCCTTTAATTATCATTAAAGTTGTCTCGACTGAACCAAATATATTTGGGCTCACTCAGGTACCTTTACTTGGTCTAACTGGAGCTTGTCCAAGTTAAAAAAGGGTTGTCTTAATTTATGAGATGAATTTGAGATAACACTTACTATTTTTCATCACTTGCTAAATCCTGTTTCAGACATTTGGTTAAACATTGACCTTTGACACTTAGACATCTTCCCATATGTCAAGCCATCATAGGAGAGATTTCTTGGACCAGTCCACCTGCTAAAAAGTAGATGGATAAGGGGTGCATGCCTAGGGAGGCGTGCGCCCATGGATAAAGCATCTGGAGTCCTGTACAGATGGGACTCCAGTTGCTTCGGGGTTTCTACCTAGGTGGCGCCAAAGACTTATCTTTGATCCATCTTGGTGCCATCTAAGGATGATTCAGAGGGGCTCTCATATGATTAGATTAGATGATGTCATTCCATCAATCAGATTTAGATCTGATTGCATAAAAGGCTATGATTGGCCAGGATGATGTGGCACTGCATGGCGCAACAAAATCTATAAAAACCTTGTTTGTGCCAAGATCTAAGAAGCTCTACCCATTGCCCACACCATAAGGCTACCCCTCTCCCTCCATGCCATCTTTAGGTCTTCTCTCTCCTACCCATGCCCAAGAATTTTTGGGCTTCAGTTTGGTACGATCCAAGCAAGAGAAAGGCGTCAGAAAAAGGAAGAAGGCAGCACTGCTGCAAGAGACAACTCACATCTTCAAAAGGAGTTTTGAAGATCTTCAAAATCAGATCCAGATATGATATTTGGAGAGATGATAAAGAAGGAGAAGATCTTCAGATCCTATTCAAGTGGATACCGATAGAGGACAGGCAGTTACATGGCTAGATCCATAATCTCAGGCAGATATTAGAATCATCACAGGATAATCAGATTACCCTCAACAAGGTAAATTAAATTAGATTTAATTTATACTTTATTTTATTTTATTTTTTTTATTAGATCAATAATATCGGATCTAAAAAGTCTCAGATTTGATCTGCATCCAAGAGAAAATTTTTTTGAGATATCTCTCTTGATCCTGTCAGATCTGAAAGAATCTAATCCAAAAGACTAGGTTTCTCCTTCAGATGTGGCACTGCATGGTGCAGCAGGTTCTATATAAATCCTATCTGCGCCTAAAATTTAATTCTTCTACCTTTAGCCCATGCCATATAGCCCCTCTTTCTCCTTCTCCATGCCATCCTTTAGTCCTCTCTCTCCTCTCCATGCTCAAGGGACTTTGGGCATGAAGAAGGTGTGATCCTAGCAAGTGAAAGGCACCAGGAAAGGAAGAAGGCATCACTGCTGCAAGAGACAACGACTGTTCTTCAAAAGTCATTTTAAAGACCTTCAAGATCAGATCCAGATCTAATTTTTGGAGGATTGATTAAGAAGGAGAAAATTTTTAGATCCTGCTCGAGTGGATATCGATAGAGGCCAAGCACTTATGTGGCTACATCCAGAACCTCAAGCACACATCGGAATCATCATAGGATAATTGAATTACCCAAAACAAAGATATAATTAAATTAGATTTAATTTTAATTTTAATTTTAATTTTAGTTTTTATTATTTGATCAATAAAATTAGATCTGAGGAGTCTCAGATTTGATAAGAATCTTAGAGAAAAAAAAATTTGAAATATCCCTCCTGATCCAATCAATCTGAATGAACCTAATCCGAAAAATAGATTTTTTTCTTCAACTAGTATCAGAGTCAGGTTCCATAATTTATTAGATCTAATTTTAATTTATTTTTAATTTAATAATTAGATGATTTTAGATGTCACATTAGATGTGATTAGATCTAAAATCAAAAAATTAAAAATAAAAAAAAAATCTAGATCTAAGATGTATGAGATGCATAACTAGACTAGGAATAGAATTATTCTATGTGTAGTCTAGCATGATCATAATTTTAATTTAATTAATTATGATTTATAAATCTATTTATTTATTATTTTTAATATTATAAATATTATAATTAGATCTAGAAAATAGAAAATAAATTTATTTAATATGTTCATATGGGATATGATAGATGCATGTTTAGACTAGTTGTAGAATAGTTCTACAAAATTATCTAGAATAAATTTTAATTTGATATGATCAAATTTAAATCTTATTTTTTAGATATTTATGAGATAATTTAGATATAAAAATATGCATGATATGATACATGAGATGTATGCAAAATATATTTTTAGTTAGATTAATATTTATATATATGATATATGATGTAGATCTAACTAGTTTTGTAGATTTATCATATTTTTGATGAAGGCGTTCCCTTTGGTCGTTCGGTCATAAGAACTAAATAGGGTTTAAAGACCCTCTCCTCCCATTCGATGGGATGTTCTTATGGTGTGTAGGGGTGCTACGCGTTCAACCTTAATCAAAAATAAAAAAAAATATTTTCTATAAAATCCTAGATTTTGAAACCCTAGGATTTTATATACATATTTTGTTTATAAATCCAAAACTTAATTGAGAATTAAGATTATGAAATATATTAGATCTAAAATTAAGAATTTTTAGATTTAAGATATATTCATAAAATTGAGTTCGGGCTTGGGTAGCTCAATTAAGTCTAGCGGTTGATCAAACCGAAATAAGAGTTGGTTAGGTGGGATCAAGAGTACTTAAATTGATCAGCCTAATAGGATTAAGTCTGGGTCAAGGTCGAGTCACATGAGTAATCGATCAAGTTAAGACCTAATTAGGCTCAGTGGTTAGAATCTGGATTGTAAGCTAATTCGATTGGTTCTGGCTCAATAATTTAGTGTCTAAGGTAAGTTTGGCAGATATGATCGATTGATTTTTAATTGAGAGCTACTCGACTTGAATGCATTCTTATCGAGTTAATGGCATATCCCTTCCATCGGTCTCACTTACCTGGCCATATTTGTCGGCCCAATTCTGATCTAAGGTGGCTAACAATCTGAGCTAATCCATGCCACTAGGTTAGTCATAATGGTTATGGCTATATCAAGTCAAGTTTAAAGAGACCTAAATCAAATCTCCCTAAGAAAAGATTAAGTCTAAGGTCTTCCACATTGTAGATGTGTGGGCCCTTTTCGGGGTTGATTATTCTCGATTGGTCATAGTGGTTCAGTTGCACTGAAAAGATGCAACCATGTCTATTAGGCATGCATGCTATGGGCTAGAGGATGGATTGGGCTCAATATTTTGGATATGGTGAGAAACCCAATTAGGAATTCAATCTATACAAATGGTGGGTTTGACTTAACTAAGGAGTGGATCAATATTTTGGACACGGTGAGATTCATGAATTAGAGACCAAGTTTAGGTGCATCATGATTAGAGAATCATTGGACAAGAGTTGTTCACTCATTGACTAATCCATCACCAATAACTGTTAGGTGAGGTGATAAGTCAGTTGGTGGGACTGCATCACCCACTAAAAATCTGTAATTATGGAGATTTTCACATCTCTATAGAGGGAGTGTAGGGATCCAAAGAAATAGTGAAAGCTAATTTATTTGAAAATCAAATTTCTAAATAAATTGATCAAGTCTTAATTACAAAATCTAACTAAAAACTTTGACTCTCTACAGGAAAAAGAAAAATGTCTACGTCCAACCCACTAGCCCGTATCTTGGACACCCATAGATTGACCGGATCCAATTATAAGGCTTGGCTCTGGACCTTCAAAATTATTTTGAATTCTGAGAAGTTGACTCATATATTGGACCAGGATCCCCCCACCTTACCTGCTCATTTGTCAACTGAACAGAGAGCGTCTCTTGACAAATGGATGGATGAAGATAATAAGGTTAGATACTACATGTTGGGCTCGATGTCTGATGAGCTTCAATGCCAACATAAATATATCAAGACTGCCCACCAAATGTTGGCTCACCTGTAAGAGTTGTTTGGTGAACAGAGTCGTGCAACCAAATATCAAGTCACTAAATGACTATTTAAGGCTAAAATGCATGATGGGCAGTCAGTCTAAGATCATTATCTGATGATGATCAAGAACTTAGAAGAGCTTAAGAAGCTCAGAGTGAAGTTATATCAGGATCTACAGAATGTTATAATTCTGTAATCCTTGACTAATGCGTATCGACAGTTCATCATTAACTACCACATGCATAAATTTCAGAATACACTAGCCGAGCTTGTGAATATGCTGGTTACTGCTGAGCTTTCTATGAAAGATTCTAAAGGCTCAGTACTTGCTATGAAATGGACTTCTTCTAAGAAAAAAATTTTTGGAAAGAAGAAGAAGTCTGTTAAAAAATAGAAGATGGAAGGTGGAAAGAAAAAGAAGGCAGAGCTGAAGAAGAAAGCCACTAACAAAGGAATGTGTT
Organism: Cocos nucifera; assembly: GCA_006176705.1. Classification (NCBI taxonomy): domain Eukaryota; kingdom Viridiplantae; phylum Streptophyta; class Magnoliopsida; order Arecales; family Arecaceae; genus Cocos; species Cocos nucifera. The sequence goes on from QRFJ01007716.1 coordinate 9,095, forward strand.
TCTATTGATGACCATTGAAAGTGGAACTATCCTACATACCTGATCACCCTGAAGAATAAGGAGACAGGTCCTTCTGGAGGTATGCTTATTATTGAATCTAACCTTATGAATTTTTTTGCATCCAGTTGGGTGCTTGACTCTGATTCTAGTGCTCATTTATTCACTTTCATGCAGGATCATGAGGATAACAGGAGGCTGAGGGATGGTGAGATGATCCTACGCATAAAAAATGGAGTAAGGATTGCTGCTGTGGCCGTGAGAACCTATCTGAAGGGAAATCCTGATTTTCCGGACCAGGTTCGTTCAGATCTGATCAGATCAAGAGATATATTTCAAAAATTTTTCTCTTGATCCCAATCAGATCTTGATGTGTTTCAGATCTGATTCTTATTATTTTAATAAATAAAATAAAATAAGGATAAATTAAATCAAATTTAATTTATCTAAATTTGGATAATCCTATTACCCTGTTGATGATCCTGTTTGCAGCGGAAGATTCTGGATCTATCCATGCAAGCACCTGGCCTCTATCGGTACCCACTTGGGTTGGATCTAGAGATCCTCTTCTTCTCTATCATACCTCCAAAAATCAGATCTAGATCTGATCTGGAGGATCTTCAAAACTCCTTTTGAAGATCAGCAGTCGTCCTTTTGCAGCAGTGCAGCCTTCTTACTTTTGATCGCCTTTCTTTGATCTGGATCGCACCAACCATGGTCCAAAACTCTTTTGGACGTGGAGAGGAGAAGGAGAAAAAGCTTTGGCATGGAGGAGGAGGGGAGAGGCAGCCTTGGGAAGTGGGGTGTTCAATTCTCAATTGAATTTCAAACTGAGTTGGGCGCAGGGTCCTTTTTATAGACTAGGCGTGATCCAACTCCTCTTCCTCCCAACCAATCACAACCCTTTATGAAATCAGATCTAAATCTGATTAGTGGGAATAGAGACCCCTGGATTCCTACTTAGAGGGTGCCTAAGACTAGTCAAAGTTGATTTTAGGGAGAACTCTAATTGGAATCCAAAAGAGAGGTGGAGTCCTTGTCCAACAAGGACTCCAAGACTCCTCCAATCTTGGGCGTACGCCACTCTTGGCGTGCATCCTCCTCCTTGCCAGGTTTTGGCAGGGGACAGGCCCCCACTAGCTCTCCAATAGGTACATGACATGTGGTCAAAAGTGAAAGTGTCAATGGTCAACGTTTGACCAGTCAAAGGTAGACTTTTGACCAAAGTCAAAGAACAAGAAATGGCAGGTGACCAAAAATGGCAGATAGTGTCTTACAAATAAGACAACCTTTTCTGACTTGGACAACCTCCAGTCAGACCATATGAAGGCCTCTATTTGAGCACAAACTCCTTTAGCTCAGATAGGACAACTTATTTATGATAGCAAAAGAAGAACGTTAGGTTCAATCAAGTGCTAGCACGATTTTCTTGAACCTAATTGAATCTCATTCAGATCAATTGAACTAGATCAGTTCAATTGATGATCACCAGATTCAAACCCTTGTTTGTGTGACCTAGTTAGGTTCAGTTCTGTATGATAATAGGATATGTCATGATCTCCATCATCGACATCATCGAAACTCCTTTCGATGGATCAGAACTCTTCTGATTCGAACAGCTAGAATGATCGATCATCTAAATCATTCTAATTGCTCCCAAAATCCACCAGTGACACCTAGCAGTATATGGTGGCAACCCATCAGAGCTGAATGTGAACCTCTTGGTGCTGCTATCTATGTGATTAAGTTCTTCTATCTTGAGCCCCGATCAGATTAGGATTAAGGTAAACTCGTCAAACCCTAGTCTTTGTCATATGATGTAATCATTCGATTCAAGTCCAATGTGAAAATCTAAATAGAAATTCTTTCTATTATTTCACTCTACCATGGCCATGGAATTTCTGGACTTGACTCTCATGATCATCATAGGGCTGCTCCTCTACCACCGAGGTAGATAGATTCCATCTTGATGCCATCCAGTTCCTACAATGAACATGTCATAGCCAACATACACCTTAAGGTTCCATATGGCTAGGAGACCGAGTAATGGTGTAGTCAAACTATAACACCCTCAAGGTGAACTGCCGATGCACCTCAGATCAAAGAATCAGACACACTACTGCAGCATCGAGTCAGTCATTGACGAGAAGGTAGACTCCCTAATGACTACTCGAGGTGGTCACGCTCAGTGCCCTCGTTCTCTAACGAGTACCTGTACTCTCGCTCCGGTGTCTCCACACCATAGACTCAAGACTCATCTACTAAAGAGAAGCGATTGTACACCAACCTTCCGGATCAATCACCATCCTCGTGATGATCCTATGGTCGGAGAGCAATTTATGAGTTAATAATGATTATTCATGTCTTAAATTTTCAACTCTTGAAAATATAAATTATCATTGCCATTAACTCAAAGGATGTATCACAGACACTAAATACACATATGTGATAGAAAATAACCCATTTATTGATTTTAGTCAAAATTATAATTTTGCCCCTAGAAGTGTATTACAAGTGTCAGCCAATTCTGACTTCTTGGGCACATATATCTAACACTACCCTCTTCGACTACCATCTAGTTTAGATTTAGTACTTAGGGATTGTTGTTATGTGCCTGCTGCAAGTAGGAATTTAATTTTTATTTCATGTTTAGCACAAGAAGGCTATGTAATTAGTTTTCTTAAGGACCATTGTAATATTCTTTATGAAAGAAATAAAATTGCAAGTGATTTTCTTATTAACAGTCTCTACCAGTTACATATTGATGTATCTGTCTTTAATATCAAGCAAAATGTGAATGCCATAAGATCAAAATGACTTAGGGATAGTCCAAATGATAGGTATCTATGGCACCTAAGGCTAGGTCATATAGCAGAAGATATGATTAACAAATTGGAGAATACTAGACTATTAAGTCCGTTGACTTTCGAGTCATATCTAATTTATGAATGATGTCTTCATGGCCAAATGACTAAGGTCCCTTTTGTAGGATATGGGGAAAGGGCCACAGAACTACTTGCCTTAGTACATACTGATGTGTGTAGTCTATTTGATGTGCTGGCTAGAGGCAACTTTGATAACTTCATAACCTTTACCAATGATTTATCTCGGTATGGGTATGTGTATTTTATAAGATACAAGTCTGAAATCTTTGAAAAATTTAAGAAATTCAGACATGATGTTAAAAAGCAAATTAGAAAATCCATTAAGGTTCTTCGATTAGATCGAGGAGGTGACTACCTTAGTCAAAAATTTTTGGACTATCTCAAGAAAAATGGCATAGTCTCTCAATGAACTCCACCTAAAATACCTCAACTCAACGAAATTTCAGAATGGAGGAATCAAACCCTATTAGATATGGTCCGATCCATGATAAGCTTCATAGACCTTTCTGATTTTCTTTGAAAAAATAGTTTATTAACTGCTATATATTTACTAAATAGGGTTTCTTCTAAAATCATTCCTACCACACCGTATGAGATATAGCATGGTAAGAAACCAAGTCTGAGTCATCTCAAAATTTGGGGTTGTCTGGCTCATGTCAAAAGACAACAAGCGAACAAGTTAGACTATAGGTTCTTTAGAGCTCAATTCATAGGATATCCTAAAGAGTCATTAGAACATTATTTCTATATTCTAGAAGACCACAATATGATTGTGAGTCAGCATGCCATCTTTCTTGAAAAAGAGTTTATTCAAGGTGGTGGCAATGGAAAGCAGATCAAGCTCGAGGAGAAAATCTCGCAAGAGCAATGAGCTAAGGACCATATGTAATCAAATCAGGTTGAGCCAATACAATTACTACCTCCTCCACCTTGTAGATCGAAAAGAATTTTTCGTCCCTCTGAGAGATACTTAGGTACTATTTCAAAAAAAGTAGAAAAAATATTCCTCGTAGATAATGGGATTCATGGTGATGATCCCAAAATCTATGATGAGGCGATATCGAATATCGACTCCGAGAAATGGTTAAAGGCAATGAAGTCAGAAATTGACTCGATGTACTCAAATCAAGTCTAGACCTTGGTAGATCCACCAGAAGATATAGTACCTATTAAGTGTAAATGGATCTACAAGAGAAAGATTGGTGCAGATGAAAATATGGAAACATTCAAAGCTAGATTAGTGGCAAAAGGGTATAGTTAGCATAAAGAAATTGACTATCAGGATACCTTTTCGTCAGTAGCCATGCTAAAATTCATCCGCACATTGCTTGCTATTGCATCCTATTTCGATTATGAAATATGAAAAATGGACATGAAAATGGCGTTCTTAAATGGATACCTTGAGGAAGATATTTATATGGAACAACCACTAGGTTTCACATCCACTAATGTTGATCACAAAGTATGCAAGCTGCAATGGTCCATATATAGACTTAAGCAAGCATCTCGGAGCTGGAATACTCATTTTAATGATGTGATTAAATTATTTGGTTTCATCAAGAATGAGGAGGAACCATATATTTTCAAAAAGATCAGTGGGAGCGCTATTATCTTTCTCGTACTGTACATGGATGATATCCTCCTTATTGGGAATGATATTTTCATATTGACCATAGTTAAAATGTGGCTATCTAAAAAATTCTCCATGAAAGACCTATGAGAAGCATCCTTTATTCTAGGAATTAAGATCCATAGAGATAGACCGAATATGATGCTAGGTCTATCACAGAAGATGTACATAGAAGAAGTGCTAAAGAGGTTTAGCATGAAAAATTCCAAGAGGGGATTGGTACCCTTCAGACATGGCATTCATCTCTCTAAGAAAATGTATCCCAACACACCTAAGGAGATTGAATGCATAAGCAAGATCCCTTATGCTTCAGCAATAGGGAGCCTCATGTATGCCATGTTATGTATACGACCTGATATAGCCCATGCTGTGAGTGTCACGAGCAGATATCAGTCGAATCCAGATGAAGAATACTGGACTTTTGTAAAATATATCCTTAAGTACATAAGAAGAACTAAGGATATGATGTTGGTCTTTGGTAATGGAGAACTCCAAGTCTAGGGATATATAGACATGGATTTTATGTCCAATATAGATGATCGAAAGTCGACATCTGGAAGTTTGGTTGTGTGCAATGATGGTGTAGTTAGTTGAAAGAGTTTCATGTAGACAGTGATAGTAGATTCCACTATGGAAGTAGAGTACATCGCTGCATCAGAAGCTGCAAAGGAGAAATTTTGGTACAAAAAGTTCGCTGCAGAGATTGAAGTGATGCCATCGAATGCCATTCCTCTGTACTATGATAATAATGGTTTCATAGCCCTTGCTAAGGAGCTGAGGTCTCACCAAAAATTCAAGCGCATCGAGCAGCAATACCACCTCATCTACAATTATCTTGAGAAAGGTTACGTCAAGGTCAAGAGAGTTGACTCCATAGATAATGCAGCAGACCCACTTACGAAGTCGTTGGGCTAGCAGAAGATCGAAGTCCACCTTAAGAAGATGGGATTTAGATTTATAGCCAATTGGCTTTAGTTCAAGTGGGAGTTTGTTAGATATGTGTGCCCTAGAAGCCAGATTGGCTGACACTTGTAATACACTTCTAAGGGCAAAATTATAACTCTAACTATATATAATAAAATAGATTATTTTCTATCATAGTGTATATATGAAAGTGTCTATGATACATCCCTTGAGTTAGTGGTAATGATAGTTCATATTTTTAAGGGTTGAAAATTTAAGACATGAATTTTCATTATTAACTCATAAAATGCTCCCGACCATAGGATCATTATGAGGATGGTAATTGATCTGGAAGGTTTGGTGTACGATCACTTCTTTTGGATGGATGAGTCTTGAGTCTATGGTGTTGAGATATTGGAGTAAGAGTACAGAAACTCGTTAAAGAATGAGGGCACTGAGCATGACCACCTCGAGCAGTCATGAGGAAGTCTACCTTCTTGTCGATGACTACTCGAAGCTGCAGTAGTGTGTCTGATTCTTTGACCTGAGGTGCATCGATAATTCACCTTGAGGGTGTTATAGTTTGACTATACCATAACTCGATCTTCCAACCATTCGGAATCCTAAGGTGTATGTTGGGTAATAGCATGTTTATTATAGGGATTGGATTGCACCAATAGGGGATTTATCTACCTCGGTAGATGAGTAGCCCTATGATGATCATGAGAATCAAGTCCATAAGCCCATGGCCATGGTAGAGTGAAATAATAAAAAGAGTTTCTATTAGGGTTTTCACATTGAACTTGAATTGAATGATTAATTCATATGACGAATATTAGGGTTTGACGAGATCATGTTAACCCTAATCCGATCGAGGCTCAAGATTGAGAAACTTAATCACATAGGTAACTGCATCGAGAGGTTTGCTTTTAGTTCTGATGGATTGCCACCATATGTTGCTAGGTGTCACTGGTGGATTTTGGGAGCAATTAGAATAATTTGGATGATCGATCATACTAGTTGTCTAAATCAGAAAAGTTCTGATCCATCGGAAGGTGTTTTAATGATGTCGATGATAGAGATCACGACATATTCCATTACCATATGGACCTGAACCTAACTAGGTCACACAAACAAGAGTTTGAATCTAGATATCATCAATTGGATTAACCCAATTCAATTGATTTGAATAAGATTCAATTAGGTTCAAGAAAATCGTGCTAGCACATGATTGAGCCTAATGTTCTTCTTTAACAATCATTAAAGCTTGTCTTGACTGAGCCAAATATGTTTGGACTCACTCAAGAACCATTGCTTGGTCTGACTGGACCTTGTCCAGGTCAGAAAAGAATTATCTTAATTTATGAGATAAATTTGAGATAACATCTACCATTTCATCATCTACTAATTTATCCGGGTACTTTGATTTTGTCATAAAAACTGGGACTTTGACCCTTGGACTTGTTAGATATATGTGCCCTAGAAGCCAGAATTGGCTGACACTTGTAATACACTTCTAGGGGCAAAATTATAATTTTGACTATAATTAATGAAATGGGTTATTTTCTATCACACATGTGTATTTAGTGTCTGTGATACATCCTTTGAGTTAATGGTAATGATAATTCATATTTTCAAGAGTTGAAAATTTAAGACATGAATAATCATTATTAACTCATAAACAGCTCCCGACCATAGGATCATCACGAGGATGGTGATTGATCCGGAAGGTTTGGTGTACGATCGCTTCTCTTTAGTAGATGAGTCTTGAGTCTACGGTGTGGAGACACCGGAGCGAGAGTACAGGTACTCGTTAGAGAACGAGGGCACTGAGCGTGACCACCTCGAGTAGTCATTAGGGAGTCTACCTTCTCGTCAATGACTGACTCGATGCTGCAGTAGTAGTGTGTCTGGTTCTTTGACCTGAGATGCATCGGCAGTTCACCTTGAGGGTGTTATAGTTTGACTACACCATTACTCGGTCTCCTAGCCATATGGAACCCTGAGGTGTATGTTGGCTATGACATGTTCATTGTAGGAACTGGATTGCATCAAGATGGGATCTATCTACCTCGGTGGTAGAGGAGTAGCCCTATGATGATCATGAGAATCAAGTCCTGAAGCCCATGGCCATGGCAGAGTGAAATAATAGAAAGAGTTTCTATTTAGATTTTCACATTGGACTCGAATCGAATGATTACATCATATGACAGAGACTAGGGTTTGACGAGTTCACCTTAACCCTAATCTGATCGGGGCTCAAGATAGAAGAACTTGAATCACACAGGTAGCTGCACCAAGAGGTTCGCATTCAGCTCTGATGGGTTGCCACCATATACTGCTAGGTGTCACTGGTGGATTTTGGGAGCAATTAGAATGATTTAGATGATCGATCATTCTAGCTGTTCGAATCAGAAGAGTTCTGATCCATCGAAAGGAGTTTCGATGATGTCTATGATAGAGATCATGACATATCCCATTACCATACAGAACTGAACCTAACTGGGTCACACAAACAAGGGTTTGAATCTGGTGATCATCAATTGAACTGATCTAGTTCAATTGATCTGAATGAGATTCAATTAGGTTCAAGGAAATCGTGCTAGCACTCGATTGAACCTAACGTTCTTCTTTTACTATCATAAATAAGTTGTCCTGACTGAGCCAAAGGAGTTTGTGCTCAATCAGAGGCCTTCATATGGTCTGACTGGAGGTTGTCCAAGTCAGAATAGGTTGTCTTATTTGTAAGACATTACCTGCCATTTTTGGTCACCTGCCATTTCTTGTTCTTTGACTTTGGTCAAAAGTCTACCTTTGACTGGTCAAACGTTGACCATTGACCCTTTGACTTTTGACCACATGTCATGCACCTATTGGAGAGCTGGTGGGGGCCTGTCCCCCTGCCAGAACCTGGCAAGGAGAAGGGCGCACGCCAAGGGTGGCGTGAGCCCAAGTAGGAGGCGCCTAGGAGTCCTTGTTGGACAAGGACTCCACCTCCCTTTTGGATTCCAATTAGAGTTCTACTAAGAATCCAGTTTGACTGGTCTTAGGCGCCCTCTAAGGAGGAATCCAGGGGTCTCTATTTCCAACCAATCAGATTTAGATCTGATTTCACAAAGGGTTGTGATTGGTTGAGAGGAAGAGGAGTTGGATCACAAGCTTAGGTCTATAAATAAGACCCTGCGCCCAACCCTAATTCCTAAGTTCAATTGAAAGAGATTTCCCATGCCCCAAGGCTGCCTCTCCCCTCCTTCTCCATGCCATACTCTCTTCTCCCCTTGCTCTCCACGTCCAAAAGTGTTTTGGACTTTAGGTTTGGTGCGATTCAGATCAAGGAAAGGCGATCAAAAGCAAGAAGGCTGCGCTGCTGCAAAAGGACGACTGCAGATCTTCAAAAGAGTTTTGAAGATCCTCCAGATCAGATCCAGATCTGATTTTTGGAGGTGTGATAGAGAAGAAGAGGATCTCCAGATCCAACCCGAGTGGATACCGGTAGAGGCCAGGCGCTTGCGTGGCTAAGATCCAGAACCTTCCGCTGCAATCAGGATCATCTACAGGGTAATAGGATTACCCAAATCAGGTAAATTAAATTTGATTTAATTTATCTTATTTTATTTTATTTATTAAAATAATAAGAATCAGATCTGAAACATATCAAGATCTGATTGAGATCAAGAGAAAAATTTTTGAAATATATCTCTTGATCTAATCAGATCTGGACGAACCTGGACCGGGAAATCAGGATTTCCCTTCAACTGGTATCAGAGCCATGGTTCTAAAATTGTTTAGATCTGATTTTAATTTTATTTTAATTAAAAATAAAGTGATTTTCAGATGTCACATGAGATGTGATCAGATCTGAAATCAGAAAAATTAAAATTAAATGATTTGGATCTAAGAACATGAAGATATGCATGACTAGTTCTAGAATAGAATAGTTCTATAGAATAGTTTTGCATGTCTTTGATTTAATCTGATTAAATCATATTTTAGATCTTTCTTATTTACTATTTTTCTGATATTATAAGTGTTATAATAACATCTGATAAACAGCAAATAAAAATTATTTAATTTTAAATATCATATGAGATATGATTAGATGCATGACTAGACTAGTTGTTGTAGAATAGTTCTACATAATTGTCTAGATTAGAATTTATTTTGATTAGATCAATTTAAATCTAATTTTTTAGATTATTATGTGATAATTTAGATCTGAAAACATGCATGATTATGATACATGAGATGTATGCAAAATATGCCTTGATTAGATCTAAATTTGTATATGAGATATATGATATAGATCTATAACTGTTTTGTAGTATTTACATGTTCCTGATTAAGGCGTTCCTCTTGGCCGTCCGGTCATAAGAACGAAGAAGGGTTTAAAGGCCCTCTCTTCCCATTCGATGGGGTGTTCTTATGACGTGTGTAGGGGTGCTGCGTG
>QRFJ01007717.1:0-24882 GCA_006176705.1 Cocos nucifera
AGAAATCCAAGCATATTGAGCGATGATACCACCTCATCCGTGATTACCTCGAGAAGGGTTACGTCGAGGTCAAGAGAGTCAACTCCACAGATAATGTGGCAGACCCACTTACAAAGCCGTTGGGCCAGCAGAAGATCGAAGCCCACCTTGAGAAGATGGGACTTAGACTTATAGCCAATTGGCTTTAGGACAAGTGGGAGATTGTTAGATATATGTGCCCTAGAAGCCAGAATTGGCTGACACTTGTAATACACTTCTAGGGGCAAAATTATAATTTTGACTATAATCAATAAAATGGGTTATTTTCTATCACATATGTGTATTTAGTGTCTGTGATACATCCTTTGAGTTAATGGTAATGATAATTCATATTTTCAAGAGTTGAAAATTTAAGACATGAATAATCATTATTAACTCATAAAATGCTCCCGACCATAGGATCATCACGAGGATGGTGATTGATCCGGAAGGTTGGTGTACAATCGCTTCTCTTTAGTAGATGAGTCTTGAGTCTATGGTGTGGAGACACCGGAGCGAGAGTACAGGTACTCGTTAGAGAACGAGGGCACTGAGCGTGACCACCTCGAGTAGTCATTAGGGAGTCTACCTTCTCGTCAATGACTGACTCGATGCTGCAGTAGTGTGTCTGGTTCTTTGACCTGAGGTGCATCGGACAGTTCACCTTGAGGGTGTTATAGTTTGACTACACCATTACTCGGTCTCCTAGCCATATGGAACCCTGAGGTGTATGTTGGCTATAGCATGTTCATTGTAGGAACTGGATGGCATCAAGATGGAATCTATCTACCTCGGTGGTAGAGGAGCAGCCCTATGATAATCATGAGAATCAAGTCCAGAAGTCCATGGCCATGGCAGAGTGAAATAATAGAAAGAGTTTCTATTTAGATTTTCACATCGGACTCGAATCGAATGATTACATCATATGACAGAGACTAGGGTTTGACGAGTTCACCTTAACCCTAATCTGATCGGGGCTCAAGATAGAAGAACTTAATCACACAGGTAGCTGCACCAAGAGGTTCGCATTCAGCTCTGATGGGTTGCCACCATATACTGCTAGGTGTCACTGGTGGATTTTGGGAGCAATTAGAATGATTTAGATGATCGATCATTCTAGCTGTTCGAATCAGAAGAGTTCTGATCCATCGAAAGGAGTTTCGATGATGTCGATGATAGAGATCATGACATATCCCATTACCATACAGAACTGAACCTAACTGGGTCACACAAATAAGGGTTTGAATCTGGTGATCATCAATTGAACTGATCCAGTTCAATTGATCTGAATGAGATTCAATTAGGTTCAAGGAAATCGTGCTAGCACTCGATTGAACCTAACGTTCTTCTTTTGCTATCATAAATAAGTTGTCCTGTCTGAGCCAAAGGAGTTTGTGCTCAATCAGAGGCCTTCATATGGTCTGACTGGAGGTTGTCCAAGTCAGATAAGGTTGTCTTATTTTGTAAGACATTACCTGCCATTTTTGGTCACCTGCCATTTCTTGTTCTTTGACTTTGGTCAAAAGTCTACCTTTGACTGGTCAAATGTTGACCATTGACACTTTGACTTTTGACCACATGTCATGCACCTATTGGAGAGCTGGTGGGGGCCTGTCCCCCTACCAGAACCTGGCAAGGAGGAGGGCGCACGCCACCCTAGGCGTGTGCCCAAGTTGGAGGCGCCTAGGAGTCCTTGTTGGACAAGGACTCCATCTCCTTTTTGGATTCCAATTAGAGTTCTCCTAAGAACCAACTTTGACTGGTCTTAGGCACCCTCTAAGGAGGAATCCAGGGGACTCTATTCCCACCAATCAGATTTAGATCTGATTTCACAAAGAGTTGTGATTGGTTGGGAAGAAGAGAAGTTGGATCACAGATAGTCTATAAATAAGACCCTACGCCCAACTCAGATTAAGTTTGAGAAACCCCATGCCCCAAGGCTGCCTCTCCCTTCTTCCTCCATGCCAAACTCACCTTCTCTCTCTCCTCTCCATGTCCAAAAGGAGTTTTAGACCTTGGTTGGTGCAATTCAGATCAAAGAAAGGTGATTGAAAGCTAGAAGGCTATGTTGCTGCAAAGGACAACTACTGATCTTCAAAAGAAGTTTTGAAGATCCTCCAGATTAGATCCAGATCTAATTTTTTGAGGCATGATAGAGAAGAAGAGGATCCCCAGATCCAGCTCAAGTGGATACTGATAGAGGTCAGGCGCTTGCGTGGCTAGATCCAGAACGTTCCGTTGCAAACAGGATCATCAATGGGTAATAGGATTACCCAAATCAGGTAAATTAAATTTGATTTAATTTATCCTTATTTTATTTTATTTATTAAAATAATAAGAATCAGATCTAAAATATTTCAGATTTGATATAGATCAAAGAAAATTTTTTTTGAAATATATCTCTTGATCTGATCAGATCTGAACGAACCTGGATCAGGAAATCAGGATTTTCCTTCAACATCAACATTATGGTATTGACTATGACAGGATGTTCTTTCTTGTGGCAATGCTCAAGTTCATTCGGATCATGCTTGCCATTGCTGTCCATCTGGACTATGAGATCTGGTAGATGGATGTAAAGAAGCTTTCCTAAATGAAGAGCTGATCGAAGAGGTGTATATGATACAACCTGAAGGGTTCACATCCACAGATGAGTCCAAAGTGTGCAAACTTCAAAGATCCATTTATGGATTGAAGCAGGCATCTCAAAGTTGGAACATACATTTTGATAAAGTGATCAAAACATACGGTTTCATTAAGAATGGAGAAGAATCCTACATTTATGAATGAGTAAATGGTCCAACAATGGTATTTCTTATTTTGTACGTGGACGATATTCTCTTAATCGAGAATGACATTCCCATACTACAAGGAATAAAAGTTTGGTTGTCATCACAGTTCTCCATGAAGAACTTAGGTAAAGCATCCTACATCCTAGGGATGAAGATCTAAAAGGATGCTTGGTATATCCCAATCCACATACATAAAAACTGTGCTGAAGAGGTTCAGCATGGAGAATTTTGATAGGCCAAAGAATTTCTCTCTCGAAGAAGGATTTTCCGACAACTCCTGAAGAGAGAGAGCATATAAGTAAAATTTCATATGCTTCGACAGTGCGGTCTATTATGTATGTAATGACATGTATGAGATCAGACGTGGCATACTCACTAGGAGTAGTAAGTAGATACCAGTCTGACCCTGGATAAAATTACTGGAAGGTGGTTAAAATCATCCTTAAGTATTTGAGAAATACTAAGGACCAATGGTTGGTTTATAGTGAGTTAGATCCGAAGCTTGTGGGGTTTACAGACTCCAACTTTCAATATGATCATGATGACAGTAAAAGTGTGTTGGAATATATCTTTACTCTAAATGGTGGAGCCATCTACTGAAAAAGTTTCAAGCAGCATACAGTGGCTAACTTTGTTTGTGAAGCAAAGTACATGGTAGCATCAGATGCAGCAAAGAAAGCTATGTGGTTGAGAAAGTTCATCATCAAGCTCAAAATAGCATCCTTCATTGATGGTCCAGTCCTGCTCTACTGTGACAGCACTGGTGCCATAGCTCAAGCAAAGAAATCGAAGGCACACCAACGAACAAAGCACATTCTACGCTGCTTCCATTTGGTCCATGAGATTATGGATCGTGGTGACGTCGACCTTCAGAAGATCGACGGAAAGAAGAACCTAGTCGATCCCTTCACTAAAGCCCTGGCAATCAAGGAGTTCGACAATCATAAGTCGAAGATGGGTATTAGATACTGTGCTGAGTGGCTTTAGGACAAGTGGGAGTTGTTGAAAATTATGTTCCAAAGCCAATCGTCAGTCAGTTGATGGTTGAGATATTATAATTGATTTATTAATTAAAAAAAAATATTTTAGCATCTTTTTTCATCATAAGTTTACATCTTCTAATGAACTCCATTGTTGTGATGAAGTTCTTAGGACTATTTAGTTTTGATAAAGAGAGGATTTATCGATTAGTCCTTAAATTTGTTCACGATCAAATGATAGGCTGTTAATTAGGACGACAGCATCTATCGAGCATAGGTCACTATATGCCATATAGATTGGTTGTCCTCTTAACCAAGATGTGTGGAGACACTGGTATGGCATATAGATGAGATGTATGGGTACATCATCTTTGATCATGACCAACTCCAGAGCATTCTGCTATCGAAAATGTCTCTAATCGGATATAGGTATAAGTATCCCTTAGACCCGAGATCACCTCAGTGACTTGCAAGCAACTCACTGTGCTTTGGTATGAGACTAACTAAATTTTTAATTCAGCAATGGAAGGCTTATGGGCATAGTCAAGTATTTGCAAAGTCAGAATGTGATCAAGATGGAATTGACCACTCCAGGAGTTGGAGAAGAATGTATCATCGTATTTTAATATGACAAAACTTTGGCTAGGATAATCCATCAGATGGATTTGGTATTTTGAAATACATTGTGGATAACCTGATCAGAGTTGACAGTTGAACTCTGATGTATCCTACGAGCATTATGGTCAAGGGGATGAATTATATGAAAACTATATCCGTATGGGTTTTAAAGATGATATTCTACACCTTCGACCTATCCGACCATCGGATATCATTGCTAGATGGTCACTTCGATTGGTATAGAAATTTATTCTTGTACTATTAGTTTAAGTTCGAACCTATGAGGTCACACACATTAGAGATTATGATGTGATCGGATGGTTGATCAACGATTAAGAATCATTTTAGGGTTAAATAATCAATACGATTGGTGTTTAACCTAGTGCAAGTATTGCAGAAGGATCGATTAGCAATTAGATTGCTAATTAGCTTAATTTGATTAAGCTAATAGGTTGAGATTAAGTTTAATTAAATATAATTTAATTAGATTTGATTTAAGCTTAATTGGATCAAGTCTAATTGGTTTATTGGATAAGCCAAGTGCAAGAAAGAACTAGTCCTAGTCTAACTAGGACTCAGATTAATCCAATTTTCTAATTTGATTAGAAAATAAATTAGAATTAAATTTGATTGAATCTAATTTAATTAAGTTCTTAAATGGGTTATGGCCTTATTTAATTGGATTTATTTAATCTTGATTTTATTTGATTAAAAGATCTTGTTTGACCAAGTCAAAATAGGATTCTTAGTGTGACTAGGACTCCCTATCTCCTTGCACCACCTTGGTTCCAATGCCTCCCATACCTATTTTTTAGGTATTTTTCATGGAAAATCTCTTTCTTCCTAATTTTCATGCCCTCTCTCTCCCTCCAAGTCATATTTGAAAGTTAGGTGGAAAACCAAGTCAAAGAAGGAATTGGTTTTGCTTAGGATTCTATGAGATAGAATCCTTATTGACCAAAACATCTTCCCTTGAGTGCCACCCCCTCTTTTAATTATTTCTTCTCTTATTCTATGAAAATAATATCCTTTTTTTTGTACCCTCTCTTGCTGGTCCATTCCAAAAATTATGGAGGAGGCGCTCAAGAGTTGGGCTCCCCAACAACTTCCCATGTTTGGATAGTTCTAGTCTAGGAATTTGACCTAACTTGGACTCTTCTTTTCTCCTATTTATTGGATGAATTTTGTTCTAATTTTGTCATGGAATACATAGCTTTGGGAGAGGTTTGGGATGCATAAAAATCATAGGAAGAGGGTCCTTGGGAATGGGGATTCCATAGGCACCAAACTAGGTGTCTATGTGAGAGAAAAAAAAAAGGAGGTCTTCTTTTAGGGCTGTTTTATTTTCAATCTCTCCTCCTTTCTTTTGAGTTATTTTTGAGAGAGTCTTAGATCAGCAAACTCTCATCTTCCTTCTCATATTTTGAAAAGTTCAAATTTCGTAGAAGAGAGCATCGGATCGATCATCGAAGAAGGATCAATATAGTACTAGCATGCTGTACTGATTTTTTGCATCAGACTTTAGATCAGAGATCGTAGGCTCATGTGGACGACTCCTAGAGGCCAGACGTGTGTGCGGCTCATGACTTCATCCTCAAGCCTGGATCAATAAGTTAGAACATCTAAACTTGCTCAGGTAATAGATCTGATCTATAAACTTCATATCTGCATTTGATGTAGTATAGATCTAGGTTGATTTGATTAACCTTTTTTCTTTCTTATTTAATTTTAATTTTTGATTTAATATCATGTCTTCATCATGTAATAGATCTAAGATGTAGGTATTTACATAGATATTTAAATAAATTTTAGATTTGTTTAAGTCTTTCACTGTAAGATCTTGAAAAAGTTTTAGGATTTACCTATGAAATCCTAGATCTGGTTCCTTCAGTGATCTCCATCATTGACATCATCGAAACACATTTCGATGGATCAAAATCTTTTTAATTCATACAATTAGAGTGATCGATCATCAAAATCATGTAAATTACTTTCAAAATCTATCAGTAATATCTAGTAATATATGGTGGCAAGTCATCAGAACTAAAAGCGAACCTCTCGATGTAGCTACTTGTGTGATTGAATTTTTCTATCTTGAGCCCCGATAGGATTGAAGAAAAAAACCTATTTTCTAGATCAGGTTCGTTCATATCTAATTTGATCAAGAGAAATATTTCAAAAAAATTTTCTCTTAGATCTAAATCAAATCTAATACTTTCCAGATCTGATTTGATAGATCTAATAAAATAAAATTAAATTAAATTTATATCTTATTCTTAGATAATTTAATTATCCTATGATGATTCTGTTGATTGTCTGAGGTTCTAAATGCAACCATGCAATCGTCTGGCCTCTATCGATATCCACTCGGACAAGATCCGAATATCTCTTTCTTCTTGATCTATCCTCTAAAGATCAGATCTAGATCTAATCTTGAAGGTCTTCAAAACAACTCATGAAGATTCGATGTCGTCTCTTATAGTAGTGCTGCCTTTTTTTTTCTTGTCGTCTTTCTCTTGCCTGAATCATACCAAACTTGAGCCCAAAGCCTTTTGGGTGTGGAGAGGAGAGAGAGGATCTGAGGAAGGCATGGAGGAGAGAGGGAGAGAGCAATGTGGTGTGGGAAAAGAGAGAAGTCTTCTAAAGCTAGGCGCAAATAGGGTTTATATAGACCCTACTGCGCCATGCAGTGCCACATCATCCCAGCCAATCACGTCTCTTCGTACAATCAGATCTAAATCTAATTGGTGGGATAACATCATCTGATCCAATTAGATGAGAGCCCCTCTCTAACATCCTTAGGTGGTGCCAAGACTGGTCAAAGCAGAGTTCTTTGGTGCCACCTAGTTTGATTTCAAGAAGCAACCTGGAGTCCCATCTGTATGGAACTCCAGGCATCCCTATCCTTAGGCGCACACCTCCCTTGGTGTGCGCCCCCTCCTTTCCTCTTTCTATTAAGAGGACAAGTCTCTATCTGCTCTTCTATGGATAAATGACATATGGGCTGATGTCTAAGTGTCAAAGGTCAATGTTTGACCAAAGTCAAAAGATAAGAATTAGCAGGTGATGGAAATGGTAGGTGTTGTATCAAATTTATCTCATAAATTAAGACAATTCTTTTCTAACCTAGACAAGCTCCAGTCGGACCAAGTAAAGATACCTAAGTGAGCACAAATACATTTGGCTCAGTCGAGATAACTTTTAATGATTATAGAAGGAGAACAATAGGTTCAATCGAGTGCTAGCACGATTTTCTTGAACCTAATTGAATCTCATTCAGATCAATTGAACTGGATTAGTCTAATTGATGATCATCCAGATTCCAAACCCTTGTTTGTGTGACCCAGTTAGGTTCAGTTCTGTATGGTAATGGGATATGTCATGATCTCTATCATCGACATCATCGAAACTCCTTTCGATGGATCAGAACTCTTCTGATTCGAACAGCTAGAATGATCGATCATCTAAATCATTCTAATTGCTCCCAAAATCCACCAGTGACACCTAGCAGTATATGGTGGCAACCCATCAGAGCTAAAAATGCGAACCTCTTGGTGCAGCTACCTGTGTGATTAAGTTCTTCTATCTTGAGCCCCGATCAGATTAGGGTTAAGGTGAACTCGTCAAACCCTAGTCTCTGTCATATGATGTAATCATTCGATTTCGAGTCCGATGTGAAAATCTAAATAGAAACTCTTTCTATTATTTCACTCTGCCATGGCCATGGGCTTCTGGACTTGATTTCTCATGATCATCATAGGGCTGCTCCTCATACCACCGAGGTAGATAGATTCCATCTTGATGCAATCCAGTTCCTACAATTCCTATAGCCAACAATACACCTCAGGGTTCCATAGGAGACCGAGTAATGGTGTAGTCAAACTATAACATCAAAGAACCCACACTATGCACACCTCAGTCGAGTCAGTCATTGAAGGTAGGCTCGAGGAGTACCGAGTCTCATAGACTCAAGACTCATCTACTAAAGAGAAGCGATTGTACACCAACCTTCCGGATCAATCACCATCCTCGTGATGATCCTATGGTCGGGAGCAATGATTATTCATGTCTTAAATTTTCAACTCTTGAAAATATGAATTATCATTACCATTAACTCAAAGGATGTATCACAGACACTAAATACACATATTGTGATAGAAAATAACCATTTTATTATTTATAGTCAAAATTATAATTTTGCCCCTAGAAGTGTATTACAAGTGTCAGCCAATTCTGGCTTCTAGGGCACATATATCTAACAATCTCCCACTTGTCCTAAAGCCAATTGGCTACAAGTCTAAGTCCCATCTTCTCAAGGTGGGCTTCGATCTTCTGCTGGCCCAACGGCTTTGTAAGTGGGTCTGCCACATTATCTGCGGAGTTCGACTCTCTTGACCTCGACGTAACCCTTTCTCGAGGTAATCGTGGATGAGGTGGTATCGCCGCTCAATGTGCTTGGATTTTTTGGTGAGACCTCGGCTCCTTAGCAAGGGCTATGGCGCCATTGTTGTCGCAGTATAGAGGAATGGCATCTGATGGCATTCACTCCAATCTCTACGGCAAACTTTTTGTACCAGAATGCTTCCTTCGCAGCTTCTGATGCAGCGATATATTCTGCTTCCATGGTGGAATCTGCTATCACTGTCTTGCTTGAAACTCTTCCAACTGACAGCACCACCATTGCACACAAACAGACTCCAGATGTCGACTTTCGATCATCTACATCGGACATGAAATCCGAGTCTGTGTATCCCTGGACTTGGAGTTCTCCATTACCAAAGACCAACATCATATCCTTAGTTCTTCTCAAGTACTTAAGGATACATTTCACAGAAGTCCAGTGTTCTTCACCTGGATTTGACTGATATCTGCTTGTGACACTCACAGCATGGGCTATATCAGGTCGTGTACATAGCATGGCATACATGAGGCTCCCTATTGCAGAAGCATAAGGGATCTTGCTCATGCATTCTATTTCCTCAGGTGTGCTAGGGCACATCTTCTTGGAAAGATGAATACCATGTCTGAAGGGTATTAAACCCCTCTTAGAGTTTTCCATACTAAACCTCTTTAGTACTTTCTCTATGTACATCTTTCTGTGAAAGTCCTAGCATCCTATTCGGTCTATCTCTATAGACCTTAATTCCTAGAATAAAGGATGCTTCACCTAGAGGTCTTTCATGGAGAATTCTTTGGACAACCATATTTTAACTATGGTCAACATGGGAAATATCATTCCCAATAAGGAGGATGTCATCCACGTACAATACGAGGAAGACAACAGCGCTCCCACTGACCCTTTTTGAAAGACACATGGTTCCTCTTCATTTTTGATGAAACCAAATAATTTGATCACATCATTAAAATGAGTGTTCCAGCTCCGAGATGCTTGCTTAAGTCCATATATGGACCTTTGCAGCTTGCAAACCTTGTGATCAGTATCACTGGATGTGAAACCTAGCGGCTGTTCCATATAGATATCTTCCTCAAGATATCCATTTAAGAATGCCATTTTTTCACGTCCATTTGCCATATTTCATAATCGAAATAGGCTGCAACAGCAAGCAATGTGCGGATGGATTTTAGCATAGCTACTGGCAAAAAAGGTATCCTGATAGTCAATGCCTTCACATTGACTATAACCTTTTGCCACTAGTCTAGCCTTTGAATGTCTCCACATTTTCCCATCTGCACCAATCTTTCTCTTGAAGATCCATTTACACCCAATAGGTACTATAC
The DNA here is from genome assembly GCA_006176705.1 of Cocos nucifera. Taxonomy (NCBI): domain Eukaryota; kingdom Viridiplantae; phylum Streptophyta; class Magnoliopsida; order Arecales; family Arecaceae; genus Cocos; species Cocos nucifera. The sequence goes on from QRFJ01007717.1 coordinate 10,148, forward strand.
CTTCTGGTGGATCTACCAAGGTCCAGACTTGGTTTGAGTGCATCGAGTCAATTTCTGACTTCATTGCCTCTAAGCCATTTCTTGGAGTCGATATCTGATATCGCCTCGTTGTAGGTTTTGGGATCATCACCATGAATTCTATTACCTATGAGGAACATTTCCTCTATTTTATCCTCTGAAATAGTACCTAAGTACCTTTTAAGAGAACGGAAAATCTTTTTCGATCTACGAGGTGGAGGAGGTAGTGATTGAATTGGCTCAACCTGATTTGGTTCCATTTGGTCCTTAGCTCGTTGCTCTTGTGAGACTTTCTCATCAAGCTTGATCTGCTTTTCAATGCCACTATCTTGAATAAACTATTTTTCAAGAAAGATGGCATGTCGACTCACAATCACATTGTGGATCTTCTGGAATGTAGAAATAGTATCCTAATGACTCTTTAGGATATCCTATGAATCGAGCTCTAAAGGACCTAAACTCTAACTTGTCCGCTTGTTGTCTTTTGACATGAGCCGGACAACCCCAAATTCTGAGATGACTCAGACTTGGTTTCTTACCATGCCATATCTCATACGGTGTGGTAGGAACGGATTTTAGAAGGAACCCTATTCAGTAAGTATATTGAAGTTAACAAATGAAGTGTCCCCAAAGAAAATCAGGAAGGTCTGTGAAGCTCATCATGGATCGAACCATATCCAATAGGGTCCGATTTCTCCATTCTGAAACCCCGTTGAGTTGAGGTGTTCCTGGTGGAGTCCATTGAGAGACTATGCCATTTTTCTTAAGATAGTCTAGGAATTTTTGGACTAAGGTATTCACCTCCTCGATCTGATCGAAGAACCTTAATGGGTTTTTCAGTTTGTTTTTCTACTTCATGTCTGAATTCTTTGAACTTTTCAAAAGCTTCAGACTTATGTCTCATAAGATACACATACCCATACCTAGACAGATCATCGGTAAAGGTAATGAAGTAGACAAAATTGCCTCTAGCCGGCACATCAAATGGGCCGCACACATCAGTATGTACTAGGACAAGCAAGGAGATCTGTGGCCCTCTCCCCATGTCCAACAAAAGAGAGTTTAGTCATTTTGCCTTGAAGACAAGATTCACAAGTTGGATATGACTCAAAAGTCAATGGACTCAATAGCCCATTTTTCTCCAATTTGTTAATCCTATCTTCTGCTATATGACCTAATCTCAGGTGCCATAGATATCTATCATTTGGACTATCCCTAGGTCATTTTGGCATTCACATTTTGCTCGATAGTTAAAAATAGGTACATCAATATGTAACTGATAAAGACCATTAATAAGGAAACCATTTGCAATTTTATTTCTTTCATAAAGAATATTACAATGGTCCTTAAGAAAACTGATTACATAGCCTTCTTTCATAAAGAATGTTATAATGATCCTTAAGAAAATTAATTACATAGCCTTCTAGTGCTAAGCATGAAACAGAAATCAAATTCCTGCTAGCTGCAGGCACATAATAACAGTCTTTTAAAACTAAGTCTAAACCAGATGGTAATCGAAGAGGGTATGTTCCCACGGCTACTGCAGCAACTCTTGCTCCATTACCGATGCGTAGGATCATGTCTCCATCCCTCAGCCTCCTGCTATCCTCAAGACCCTGCATAGAAGTGCACAGATGAGCACTAGAACCAGAGTCAAGCACCCAACTGGATGCAGAAGAAACCATAAGGTTAGACTCAATAACGAGCATACCTCCAGAAGGACCCTTCCTTCTTGTTCTTCAGGGTGGCCTAGGTAAGTAGGGCAGTTCCGCTTTCAAGTGGCCGTCGCTGTTGCAATGGAAACACTTTCCTTTGGTCAATCGGCCTTTTTCTTTAGCTCTGCCTTTTCTTCTTTTCTTCTTCCACCTTTTGCTTTTTCACAGACTTCTTTTTCTTTCCAAAAGACTTTTTTCTTGGAAAGAAGTCCATTCCATAGCAAGAACTGAGCCTTTAGAACCTTTCATAGAAAGCTCAGCGGTAACCAGCATATTCATAAGCTTCGGCCAAGGAATTTTGAAGTTTATGCATATGTGGTAAGTTCATGATGAATTGCCCATATGCATCAGTCAAGGATTGCAGAATAATATCATTCTATAGATCCAAGTCCAACTTCACACCGAGCTTCTCAAGCTCTTCCAAATGTCCTTGATCATTCATCAGACAGTGATCTTGGACTGACTGCCCATCACGCATCTTAGCCTTAAAAAGTCATTTAGTGACTTGATACTTGGCTGCGCGACTCTGTTCACCAAACATCTCCTTATAGGTGAGCCAACATTTGGCGAGCAGTCCTTGATATCTTCATGTTGGCACTGGAAGCTCATCAGACATCGAGCCCAACATGTAATATCTGGCCTTATTATCTTCGTCCATCCATTTTTCCAGAGACGCTCTCTGTTCAGCGGATGGACGAGCTGGTAAGGTGGGAGGATCCTGGTTCAATACATGAGTTAACTTCTCGAAATCCAAAATAATTTTAAAGTTTCAAAACTAATTCTTATAATTAAATTTGGTCAGTCTATGGATGTCCAGGATACGTGCTAGTGGGTTGGACGTAGACATTTTTTTATAGAGAGTCAAAGTTTCTAGTTAGATATTGTAGTTAAGACTTGACCAATTTATTTAGAGATTTTATTTTTAAATAAATTAGCTTTCCACTATTTTCTCGGATCCCTACACTCCCTCTGTAGAGATGCAAAAATCTTCACGATTAATGATTTCTAGTGGGTGGTGCGGTCTCACCAACTGACTCATCACCTCACCTAACAGTTATTGGTGATGGGTTAGCCAATGAGTGAACAACTCTTGTTCAATGATTCTCTAATCATGGTGCACCCAAACTTGGTCTCTAATTCATGAATCTCACCATAACCGGAATATTGATCCACTCCTTAGTTAAGTCAGACCCACCATTTGCATAGACTGGATTCCTAATTGAGTCTCTCACCGTATCCAAAATATTGAGCCCAAATCATCCTCCAGCCCATAGCATCCAATGCCTAATAGACATGGTTGCATCTTTTCGGTGCAACTGAGCCACTGTAACCAGCCGAGAACAATCAACCCCGAGAAGGGCCCGCACATCTACAATGGTGGAAGACCTTAGACTTAATCTTTTCTTAGGAAAGAATTTGATTTAGGTCTCATTAAACTAGACTTGACATAGTCATAACAATTATGACTAACCTAGTGGCATGGGTTAGCTCGGATTATTGACCACCTCAGATCAGAACTGAGTCAACAAATATGGCCAGGTAAGTGAGACCGGATGGAAGGGATATGCCATTAACTCAATAAGAATGCATTCAGAATCGAGTAGCTTTCCAATTAAAAATCAGTCGGATCGTATCTGCCAAACTTACCTTAGACACCAAATTGTTGAGCCAGAACCAATCGGGTTAGCCTACAATCCAGACTCTAACCACTGAGCCTAATTAGGTCTTAGCTTGATCGATCACTCACGTGACTCGATCTTGACCCAGATTTAATCCTATTAGGCTGGTCAATTTAAGCGTTGTTGATCCCATCTAACCAACTCTTGATTCGGTTTGATCAACCGCTTAGACCTAATTGAGCTACCCAAGCCCGAACCCAATATTATGAATATGTCTTAGATCTGAAATTCTCAATTTTAGATCTAATTAATATTTCATAATCTTAATTCTTAATTAAGTTTAGGGTTCATAAATAAAATATGTAAATAAAATCCTAGGATTTCAGGATCTAGGGTTTTGCAGAAAGTAAGTTTTTGATTTCTGATTAAGGACGAACACGCAGCACCCCTACACATCATAAGAACACCCCATCGAATGGAAAGGAGAGGGCATTTAAACCCTTACTTTGTTCTTATGATCGGACGGCCAAGGGGAATGCCTTAATCAAAAATATAAAAACTACAAAACTAGTTAGATCTACATCATATATCTCATATATAAAATTTGATCTAACTATAAACATATTTTGCATACATCTCATGTATCATATTCATGCATATTTTTTAGATCTAAATTATCTCATAATTATCTAAAAAATTAGATTTAAATTGATCAATCAAAATAAATTCTAATCTAGACAATTATGTAGAACTATTCTACAACTAGTCTAAACATGCATTCATCATATCTCATATGAATTTAAAATTAAATAATTTTATTTTTTATTTTTTAGATATTATTATAATATTTATAATATTAAAAAATAATAAATAAATAGATCTAAAATTATAATTTAATCAAATTAAATTATGATCATGCATGACTATACATAGAATAATTCTATTCTACAACTAGTCATGCATCTTGTAGAACTTAGATCTAAATTATTTAATTTTAATTTTTTTGATTTCAAATCTAATTATATCTCATGTGATATCTAAAATCATCTAATTATTAGATCAAAAATAAATTAAAATTAGATCTAAATAATTTATGGGAACTTGGCTCTGATACCAGTTGAAAGGAAAAAACTATTTTTCAAATCAGGTTCGTTCAGATCTGATTTGATCAAGAAAAATATTTTAATTTTTTTTTAGATCTAAATCAAATCTAATATTTTTTAGATCTAATTTGATAGATATAATAAAATAAAATTAAATTAAATTAAAATAAATTAAATTAGATTTAATTTATATCTTGTTCTTGGGTAATCTAATTACCTTGTGATGATCCTACTGATTGCCTGAGGTTCTGGATGTAGCCACACAATCGCCTGACCTCTATCGGTATCCACTTAGATAGGATCTGGATATCTCTTTCTTCTCGATCTATCCTCCAAAGATCAGATCTGGATCTAATCTTGAAGGTCTTCAAAATAACTTTTGAAGATTCGATGTCGTCTCTTGCAACAGTGCTGCCTTCTTCCTTTCTTGTCACCTTTCTCTTACCTGAATCATACCAAACTTGAGCCCAAAGCCTCTTGGGCGTGGAGAGGAGTGAGAGAATCTGAGAAAGGCATGGAGGAGAGAGGGAGAGAGCAATGTGGTGTGGGCAAAGGGAGAAGTCTTCTAAAGCTAGGCGTAGATAGGGTTTATATAGATCTTGCTGTGCCATATAGTGCCACATCATCCCGACCAATCACATCTCTTCATGTGATTAGATCTAAATGTGATTGGTGGGATGACATCACCTGATCCAATCAGATGAGAGCCCCTCTCTAATACCCTTAGGTGGCACCAAGATTGGTCAAAGCAGAGTCCTTTGGCGCCACCTAGTTTGATTCCAAGAAGCAACCTGGAGTCCCATCTATATGGGACTTAGGCATCCCTATCCTTGGGCACACGCCTCCCTAGGTATGCACCCCCTCCTTTCCTCTTTCTAGCAAGGGGACAAGCCCCTATCTACTCTCCTATAAGTGCATGATATATGGGCAGATGTCTAAGTGTCAAAGGTCAACGTTTGACCAAAGTCAAAAGATAAGATTTAACAGTGATGGAAAATGGCAGGTGTTGTCTCAAATTTATCTCATAAATTTAGACAATCCTTTTCTGATCTAGACAAGCTCTAGTCAGATAAAGTAAAGATATCTGAGTGAGCACAAACACATTTGGCTCAGTCGAGATAACTTTTAAAGATTGTAGAAGGAGAACATTAGGCTCAATCATGTGCTAGCACGATTTTTTTGAACTTAATTGAATCTAATTCAAATTAATTGAACTAGGTTAGTCTAATTGATGATATCTAGATCCAAACCCTTATTTGTGTGATCTAGTTAGATTTAATTCTATATGGTAATGGAATATGTCATGATCTTTATCATCGACATCATCGAAATACCTTCCGATGGATCAAAACTTTTCTGATTCAGATAACTAGAATGATTGATCATCCAAATCATTCTAATTGCTCTCAAAATCCACCAGTGATACCTAGCAGTATATGGTAGCAACCCATCAAAACTAAAAATGAACCTCTTTGAGCAGTTACATGTGTGATTAAGACTTCTATTTTGAGCCCCAATCAGATTATGGTTAAGATGAACTCATCAAACTCTAATTTCTGTCATATGATTTAATCATTTGATTTAAGTCTGATGTAAAATCCTTAATAGAAACTCTTTCTATTATTTCACTCTACCATGGCCATGGGCTTATGGACTTGATTCTCATGATCATCATAGGACTGCTCCTCATCTACCGAGGTTGATAGATTCTCTCTTGGTGCAGTCCAATTCCTACAATGAACATATTATAGCCAACATACACCTCAGAATTTCGAATGGCTAGGAGATCGAGTCATGGTATAGTCAAACTATAATACGCTCAAGGTGAACTGTCGATGCACCTTAGGTCAAAGAACCAGACACACCAATGTAGCTTTGAGCCAGTCATCGATGAGAAGGTAGACTTCCTTATAACTGCTCGAGGTGGTCACGCTCAGTGCTCTCATTCTCTCGCGAGTACCTATACTCTCATTCCAGTGTCTCTACACCATAGACTCAAGACTCATCTACTATAAAGAAGTGATTGTGCAATAACCTTCTGGATCAATCACCATCCTCATGATGATCTTACAATCGGAAGCATTTTATGAGTTAATAACAAAAATTCATGTCTTAAATTTTCAACTCTTAAAAATAAGAATTATCATTACCATTAACTCAAGGGATGTATCACAGACACTAAATACATATTTTGATAGAAAATAACCCATTTTATTATTTATATTCAAAATTATAATTTTGCCCTTAGAAGTGTATAACAAGTGTCAGTCAATTCTGGCTTCTAGGGCACACATATCTAACAAGGATTAGGGTTAAGGTGAACTTGTCAAACCTAATATCTATCTTATGAATTAATCATTCGATTCGAGTTTGATGTGAAATTCTAATAGAAAATCTTTCTATCATCTTCACACTACCATGGCCATGGACTTATGGACTCAATCTCATGATCATCATAGGGCTACTCCTCATCTACCAAGGTAGATAGATTTCTTATTGGTGCAATTCAATTTCTACAATGAACATGCTATAGCCAACATGCACCTTAGGATTTTGAATGGCTAGAAGAACGAGTTATGGTGTAGTCAAACTATAATATCCTCAAGGTGAACTGTTGATGCACCTCATATCAATGAACTGTTAGATATATGTGCCCTAGAAGCCAGAATTGGCTGACACTTGTAATACACTTCTAGGGGCAAAATTGTAATTTTGACTATAATTAATGAAATGGGTTATTTTCTATCACACATGTGTATTTAGTGTCTGTGATACATCCTTTGAGTTAATGGTAATGATAATTCATATTTTCAAGAGTTGAAAATTTAAGACATGAATAATCATTATTAACTCATAAACAGCTCCCGACCATAGGATCATCACGAGGATGGTGATTGATCCGAAAGGTTGGTGTACGATCGCTTCTCTTTAGTAGATGAGTCTTGAGTCTACGGTGTGGAGACACCGGAGTGAGAGTACAGGTACTCGTTAGAGAACGAGGGCACTGAGCGTGACCACCTCGAGTAGTCATTAGGGAGTCTACCTTCTCGTCAATGACTGACTCGATGCTGCAGTAGTGTGTCTGGTTCTTTGACCTGAGATGCATCGGCAGTTCACCTTGAGGGTGTTATAGTTTGACTACACCATTACTCGGTCTCCTAGCCATATGGAACCCTGAGGTGTATGTTGGCTATAGCATGTTCATTGTAGGAACTGGATTGCATCAAGATGGAATCTATCTACCTCGGTGGTAGAGGAGTAGCCCTATGATGATCATGAGAATCAAGTCCAGAAGCCCATGGCCATGGCAGAGTGAAATAATAGAAAGAGTTTCTATTTAGATTTTCACATTGGACTCGAATCGAATGATTACATCATATGACAGAGACTAGGGTTTGACGAGTTCACCTTAACCCTAATCTGATCGGGGCTCAAGATAGAAGAACTTGAATCACACAGGTAGCTGCACCAAGAGGTTCGCATTCAGCTCTGATGGGTTGCCACCATATACTGCTAGGTGTCACTGGTGGATTTTGGGAGCAATTAGAATGATTTAGATGATCGATCATTCTAGCTGTTCGAATCAGAAGAGTTCTGATCCATCGAAAGGAGTTTCGATGATGTCGATGATAGAGATCATGACATATCCCATTACCATACAGAACTGAACCTAACTGGGTCACACAAACAAGGGTTTGAATCTGGTGATCATCAATTGAACTGATCTAGTTCAATTGATCTGAATGAGATTCAATTAGGTTCAAGGAAATCGTGCTAGCACTCGATTGAACCTAACGTTCTTCTTTTGCTATCATAAATAAGTTGTCCTGTCTGAGCCAAAGGAGTTTGTGCTCAATCAGAGGCCTTCATATGGTCTGACTGGAGGTTGTCCAAGTCAGAAAAGGTTGTCTTATTTTGTAAGACATTACCTGCCATTTTTGGTCACCTGCCATTTCTTGTTCTTTGACTTTGGTCAAAAGTCTACCTTTGACTGGTCAAACGTTGACCATTGACCCTTTGACTTTTGACCACATGTCATGCACCTATTGGAGAGCTGGTGGGGGCCTGTCCCCCTGCCAGAACCTGGCAAGGAGAAGGGCGCACGCCAAGGGTGGCGTGAGCCCAAGTTAGGAGGCGCCTAGGAGTCCTTGTTGGACAAGGACTCCACCTCCTTTTTGGATTCCAATTAGAGTTCTACTAAGAATCCAAGTTTGACTGGTCTTAGGCGCCCTCTAAGGAGGAATCCAGGGGTCTCTATTCCAACCAATCAGATTTAGATCTGATTTCACAAAGGGTTGTGATTGGTTGGAGAGGAAGAGGAGTTGGATCACAAGAGGTCTATAAATAAGACCCTGCGCCCAACCCTAATTCCTGAAAGTCTTATTGAAAGAGATTTCCCACGCCCCAAGGCTGCCTCTCCCCTCCTTCTCCATGCCATAGTCTCTTCTCCCCTTGCTCTCCACGTCCAAAAGTGTTTTGGACTTGGTTGGTGCGATTCAGATCAAAGGAAAGGCGATCAAAAGCAAGAAGGCTGCGCTGCTGCAAAAGGACGACTGCAGATCTTCAAAAGAGTTTTGAAGATCCTCCAGATCAGATCCAGATCTGATTTTTGGAGGTGTGATAGAGAAGAAGAGGATCTCCAGATCCAACCCGAGTGGATACCGGTAGAGGCCAGGCGCTTGCGTGGCTAAGATCCAGAACCTTCCGCTGCAATCAGGATCATCTACAGGGTAATAGGATTACCCAAATCAGGTAAATTAAATTTGATTTAATTTATCTTTTATTTTATTTATTAAAATAATAAGAATTAGATCTGAAACATATCAAGATCTGATTGGAGATCAAGAGAAAAAATTTTTGAAATATATCTCTTGATCTGATCAGATCTGAACGAACCTGGACCGGGAAATCAGGATTTTCCCTTCAACTGGTATCAGAGCCATGGTTCTAAAATTGTTTAGATCTGATTTTAAATTTATTTTAATTAAAAAATAAGTGATTTTCAGATGTCACATGAGATGTGATCAGATCTGAAATCAGAAAAAATTAAAATTAAATGATTTGGATCTAAGATTAGAAGATATGCATGACTAGTTCTAGAATAGAATAGTTCTATAGAATAGTTCTTGCATGTTTTTGATTTAATCTGATTAAATCATATTTTAGATCTTTTATTTACTATTTTTTGATATTATAAGTGTTATAATAACATCTAAAAAATAGCAAATAAAAATTATTTAATTTTAAATATCATATGAGATATGATTAGATGCATGTCTAGACTAGTTGTAGAATAGTTCTACATAATTGTCTAGATTAGAATTTATTTTGATTAGATCAATTTAAATCTAATTTTTTAGATTATTATGAGATAATTTAGATCTGAAAACATGCATGATTATGATACATGAGATGTATGCAAAATATGCCATGATTAGATCTAATTTGTATATGAGATATATGATATAGATCTAATAACTGTTTTGTAGTATTTACATGTTCCTGATTAAGGCGTTCCTCTTGGCCGTCCGGTCATAAGAATGAAGAAGGGTTTAAAGGCCCTCTCTTCCCATTCGATGGGGTGTTCTTATGATGTGTAGGGGTGCTGCGTGTTCGTCCTTAATCAGAAACCCAAAACTTACTTTCTGCAAAACCCTAGATCCTGAAACCCTAGGATTTATTGTGCATATTTTGTTTATGAACCCTACTTAATTAAAGAATTAAGTTTATGGAATATTAATTAGGTCTAAAATTGAGAATTTCAGATCTAAGACATATTCATAATACTGGGTTCGGGCTTGGGTAGCTCAATTAGGTCTAAGCGGTTGATCAAACCGAATCAAGAGTTGGTTAGATGGGATCAACAATGCTTAAATTGACCAGCCTAATAGGATTAAGTCTGGGTCAAGATCGAGTCACGATCAAGCAAGACCTAATTAGGCTCAGAGGTTAGAGTCTGGATTGTAGGCTAACCCAATTGGTTCTGACTCAACAATTTGGTGTCTAAGGTAAGTTTGGCACATACGACCGACTGGTTTTTAATTGGAAGCTACTCGACCTGAATGCGTTCTTGTACGAGTTAATGGCATATTCCTTCCACCGGTCTCACTTACCTGGCCATATCTGTTGACACAGTTCTGATCTGAGGTGGTCAATAATCCGAGCTAACCCATGCCACTAGGTTAGTCATAATTGTTATGACTAAGCCAAGTCTAGTTTAATGAGACCTGAATCAATTCTCCCTAAGAAAAGATTAAGTCTGAGGTCTTCCACCATTGTAGATGTGCGGGCCCTTCCCGGGGTTGATTGTTCTCGGCTGGATACAGTGGCTCAGTTGCACCGGGAAGATGCAACCATGTCTATTAGGCATTGGATGCTATGGGCTGGAGGATGAGTTGGGCTCAATATTCCGGATACGGTGAGAGACTCAATTAGGAACCCAGTCTATGCAAATGGTGGGTCTGACTTAACTAAGGAGTGGATCAATATTCCGGATACGGTGAGATTCATGAATTAGAGACCAAGTTTGGGTGCACCATGATTAGAGAATCATTGAACAAGAGTTGTTCACTCATTGGCTAACCCATCACCAATAACTGTTAGGTGAGGTGATGAGTCAGTTGGTGAGACCGCACCACCCACTAGAAATCATTAATCGTGGAGATTTTCGCATCTCTACAGAGGGAGTGTAGGGATCCGAGAAAATAGTGGGAGCTAATTTGTTTAAAAATAAAATCCCTAAACAAATTGGTCAAGTCAAAATTACAGTATCTAACTAGAATCTTTGACTCTCTACAGGAAAATGTCTGCGTCCAACCCATTGGCACGTATCCTGGACACACATAGACTGACTGGACCCAATTATAAAGATTGGCTCAGGAACTACAAAATTGTTTTGGGTTCAGAGAAGTTAACCACATGTTTTGGACCAGGACCCTCCCACCTTACCAGCTCGTCCATCCACTGAACAGAGAGCGTCTCTGGAAAAATGGATTGACGAAGATAATAAGGCCAGATATTACATGTTGGGCTCGATGTCTGATGAGCTCCAGCGCCAACATGAAGATATCGGGACTGCTCGCCAAATGTTGGCTCACCTGCAGGAGATGTTTGGTGAACAGAGTCGCGCAGCCAAATATCAAGTCACGAAATGACTTTTTAAGGCTAAGATGCGTGATGGGCAGTCAGTCCAAGATCACTGTCTGACAATGATCAAGGACATGGAAGAGCTTGAGAAGCTCGGTGTGAAGTTGGACTTGGACCTGCAGAATGATATTATTCTGCAATCCTTGACTGATGCATATGGGCAATTCATCATGAATTACCACATGCATAAACTTCAAAATTCCTTGGCCGAAGTTAATGAATATGCTGGTTACCGCTGAGCTTTCTATGAAAGGTTCTAAAGGCTCAGTTCTTGCTATGGAACGGACTTCTTCCAAAAGAAAGTCTTATGGAAAGAAAAAGAAGTCTGTGAAAAAGCAAAAGGTGGAAGGATCAAAGAAGAAGAAGGCAGAACCGAAGAAGAAGGTCGATGGCAAAGGAAAGTGTTTCCATTGCAACAGCGACGGCCATTGGAAGCGGAACTGCCCTACTTACCTGGCCACCCTGAAGAACAAGAAGGAAGGTCCTTCTGGAGGTATGCTCATTATTCGAGCAAAACGTGAATGCCAAACGACCTAGGGATAGTCCAAACGACAGATATCTATGGCACCTGAGATTAGGTCATATAGACTATCTGGTGAGACCTCGGCTCCTTAGCAAGGGCTATTGGCGCCAGTGTTGTCGCAGTAAGGAGGAAATGGCATCTGATGGCCCTTACTTCTCATTTCTTCGCAGCAACTCTTCTCGTACCGGACACGCTTTCCTCTTGCCAGCCTCCTGATGCCAGCCCTATATATCTCTCGCCTCTCCACATGGTCGGAATCTGCTATCACCACGTCTTGCTCTACCGACACTCTCCCTCCAGCCCTGACAGCCTCCACCACTTTGCACACAACAGACTTCCAGATGTCGACTTCGATCATCTATATCGGACATGAAGTCCGTAGTCTGGTGTATCCCTGACCAGGAGTTCTCCATTACCAAAGGCCAACATCATATCCTTAGTTCTCTCAATTACTTAGGATACACGTCACAGAAAAGTCCAGTGTTCTTTCACCTGGATTCTGCACCAAACCTGATATCTGCTTGTTGACACTACACATGGGCTATTTACTCAGGTCGTTTGTAAACAATAGACTGGCATAGCAGAGCTCCCTATTGCAAAATAGGAGATCTTTGCCTCATTGCTTATTTCCTCATGTGCTAGCACATCTTCTTGAAAGCTGCAATACCATGTCTGAGGGTATTAATCCCCTCTTGAGTTTTCCATACTAACTTCTTTAGTACTTCCGTCTATGTCACATTTCTGTGAAAGTCCTAGCATCTATTCGGTCTATCCTATAGACCTTTAATTTCCTAGAATTAAAGGCATGCTTCACACTAGGTCTTTCATGGAGAATTCCTTAGACAACCACATCTGACTGATGCTCACTGGGAATATCATTCCCAATAAGGAGGATGTTATCCACGTACAATACGAGGAAGGACCAACAGCGTCCCACTGACCCTTCTGAAAAAACACATGGTTCCTCTTCGTTTTTTGATGAGAACCAAACTTTTTATCACATCATTGGAAACGAGTGTTCCAGCTCATGCTTGCTAAGCTCCATATCAGACCTTCCCGAGCTCAGCTAACACTGTGATCAGATATACTGGATGTGAACTAGCGGACGCTTCCCACTATAGATATCTTTCTCTAAGATACATCATTTGCGAATGCCAGTTTTCACTCATATTGCCATATATTCATAATCGAACTGGCACCCTGCAACGCAAGCCGATCGTGCGTATTCGGACTTTAAGCATAGCTACCGAGGAAAAGGTATCTGAAGTCAATGCATTCACGGATTGCTATAACCTATGCCACAAGTCTAATGCCTTGAATGTCTCCACAATTCCCATTCACCAATCTTTCTCTTTGAAGATCATTTACACCCAATAGGTATAATACTTCTTGGTGGATCTACCAGAGTAGACTTTGGTTTGAGTGCATAACGCGTCGGATTCTGACTTTATTGCCTCAACCATTCTCGAGTCGATATCGTGTAGCCTCGTTGTGGTTTGGGATCATTCACATGAGCACCATTACTATGAAGACATTTACAACCTAAATATTCCCCTCCCTTTCTCTCCCTTTCAATTTCTTTCCCATCTGAAATAATAACCGAATAGATCTTCAGGGGGATGGAAATCTTTCGATCGTACGAGGTGGAGGAGGTAGTGTTCTTATTGGCTCACCTGATTAGTTCTGATCTTATGCCTCTATTCTGCTTGTGAGACTTTCTCATCAAAGCCTTCAACATCAGCACTTTCCAATGCACTATCTTGAATAAACTATTTTCAAGGTAATATGGCATGTCGACATCACCAATCACATTGTGGTCTTCAGGAATGTAGCACATAGTTCCTAATGACTCTTTAGGATATCCTATGAATCGGGAGCTCTTACAAGGACACTAAACTCTAACCTTGTCCGCTGTATGTCTTATTACATTAGCAGACACCCCAAATTTTGAGATGACTAGATTGATATTACTTACGGTGCTCATATCTCATACGGAAATGTGGATAGGAACGGTTTTAGAGGAACCCTATTCAAGTAATATGAATAGATTAATAAATGAATGTCCCCAAAGAAAAATCTGGGAGGTCTGTGAACTCAATCATGGAATCGAACCAAACCAATAGAGCCGCGAATTCTACATTTAAAACACCTGTTGAGTTGAAGGTGTGTCCTTGGTGGAGTCCAATGAGAGACTATGCTATTTTCCTAAGAATAGATCTGGATTCCCGGCTAAGATATTCCCCTCCTGATCTTGATGATAGAACTTAATGGGTTTTCCAGTTTGTTTTTCATACTTCATGGTTGAATTTCTTTGAACTTTCAAAAAGCTTCAGACTTGTGTCTCATGAGTACCCATACCATACGTAGACAGATCATCGGTAAAAGGTATGAAGTAGAAGAAATTGCCATCTTAGCACGGCACATTTGATGGGCCGCACACATCAGTATGTATAGGCAGGAGATGTGTGGCCCTTCCCATGTCCCACACAAAACGGGGTCTTAGTCATTTTTGCCTTTGAAGACAAGATTCACAGTCTGGATACGACCAAAACCGCGTCAGGGACCCTCCAACTAGCCCCATTTTTTCCCAATTTGTTAATCCTATCTTCTG
>QRFJ01007718.1:0-31855 GCA_006176705.1 Cocos nucifera
TTTTTTTTGAAATTTTTGGAAAAAAAAAAAGGCCCAAAAAAATTAGGGAATTTTTTAGGGGGTGGTTTTTTTTTTTTAAGGTTTTTGGGGGAATTTTTAAAACCTTTTTTAAAAAGGATTTGGAAATTGGGGGGCTTTTCCCCAAAAAGGATTTTTTGGGGCCCCAACCCCCAACCCCCCCCCAATCCATTTAACCCACTGGCGCCATTTTTTTTCCCCACCCGGTTATTGGCTTTAAAAGAGGGAGGGTTTTTTTTCTTCCTTTTTTTTTCTTTTTTTTTTATCTTTTTTTTTGGGGGGGTTTGGGGGCGGTTGGGGGTTTTTTTTTCCCTTTTTTCCAATGGGTTTTTGGGTGAAAAAAAAAAAAGGGGAAAAAAAAACCTTTTTTTTTTTCCTTTTTTTTTTTTTGGGCGCAAAATTTTGGGGAATTATTTTTTTTTTTGTTTTTGTTTTTTTTTTGGGGCCGGCCCTTTTTTACCTTTTTTTTCTTTTTTTTGGGAAACTTTTTTTTTTTTTCAATTTTTGGTTATTTTTTTTTTGTTCATTTTGTAAAAAAAAAATTTTTTTTTTTAAATTATGTGGGGCCCATGGAAAACAACAATAAAAGGATTTATTTGGGGGGCCCCAACCCCAAGGGAAAAAAGAAAGGGGGGGGTCCCTTTTTTCTTTTCTTTCTGCGCAAGATTGGGGAAAAATTTTTACTTCTTTTTTTTTTTTCTTTTTTTCGCGGGCCCAGGATTTGCGGTTTTTTGTTTTTGGTTCGGGCCCCTCGAAGGGGACCCCTTTACCGGCCCCCAAAAGGGGGGAAAACTTCCATTTTGCCCCGGGGGCCCCGTTTTACTTCCTCCTTTTGGAAACGGGGGGGGTCCTTCTTGGGGGGGGGACCCCCAAAGGGTTTTTTTTCAAAAAGTTTCTTTCTTTGGGGGGGACTTTGACTATCAAAAGTTTTACCCACGCCTTCTTGCCTGAATGGGTGTCTTCTTTTAGAGCCATTGGATGGCCTTGTTTTCATTTGATGCTAATGGAATGGAAAGGGTGCCCGCCAAAGATAAAATCTTATGCGACTCTTCGTAAAATAAAAAACTACGTAGAATTAATCCAAGAGTCCTTCTGCTTTAAGGCACCTCTGGACTTAGTCTATATTCGTCATTATTACTGATGAGCAATGAGATTGGGCTGATGGGGGGGTGAGGAATTGATGAGGAAAGGGCCGTGAGAAGAATTTTGTTGGCACCCTATTACATTATAAATAGGGGTGACACCAGAGTCCGTGTGTGTGAAAAATTATCTTTCTTTCTTACAAGATGGTTTTTTGTTTTATTGAATTTCTTTCTTTCTTTCTTTGCTAGACTAGTCATTATAAGGACAATAAGGTCATCTTAAGACTAAAGATTAGGAAGAAAAATTAAGAAAGACAAAAAGAAAAAGAGGGAAGATAGATAAGAGAGTCAAGGAAATGGTGACATAAAGGCTTAAAGAGGTCTTGCCCTTTTTAAGTTAAAGTTTTATTTATTAAAAATGCTATTATATAATTCAGAGTGCGGGTCATCTTGATTTCAAGTCTCTGTGTGATCAACGTTGGAGGGTGAATACGCTTGGGCACCGGTGGAACCTTGACGGACTGCTTTTACCGTACGATCAGGGTCAATTTAGAGTTTAGCGAAAGAGGTGAATGTTCTAATACTTTCTTTTATATTACAAATGTATGTGGTGATATGATTTAATTTTAATGAGGTCGTCCTTAGGGTTTCGAGTGGGTGATATGATTTCATGTTTATGTGGCTATTGAAATCATGCTTGGGCCGTTTCACGTAGAAGGAAAACAATGGTACAAATGCACACAGAGGGGAAAATACCCATCGAGTGAGTAATCAAAGCACAAGCCCTAGAATACAAATCCTAAGGTAAATCACAATACACAATAATGCATATGTCTCACTCATAATAGCATCAACATGCTAAAATGCAACAAACCAAAATCAGAACCACACAACTATAAAAGACAGCACACCCAACCAACATACCTACTACCACACACTAACAAAACACACATGACCCACTGCTATACATAACTGAATTTATAATCCGAATGATGAGAACTTCACATTATTACTAACTCAATACACTGAGTCCATACACTCAACTCATATACGCCAGCCGACTAAATACTTAAGTACAGCACATAAGACACGAACCAGCGATACCTAATATCATCTAGTCACAATGCGTTAGCACCATGAAAACATAGCAGCCTAAAAAGAGAATTCACACACTATATCATATGTACTGGTTGTCCCCTAGCACTAAAAAATCACTATACAAATAAAATCAATCATCGACGAACCACAAATATAAATATTTATCACACAATATCTACATGACTAATATATCAACCCTTTATCGCTTATTTCGACGCCAAACCCACCAAATACACTCGAGCATAAAACAAACACCTATAACAGACAACCATATTACAAACACATCCTCTACACAAATAAAAAAATCCAAAGATTAAATCAAGTATAACACACAGTCACACACATGAGATAGCAGTAAACTTTTAAGACATACACTTGGACTGAAATACCTCACGACTCATCAGCACTCAAAAATTATCGATTCACACCACAGCTAATCACTATAGACAACAAAAATGCGGTCACTCATCCATGATTGCTATAAACACAGCAACGAAAAACATAGTATACCTCATTAAACTTAATTCACCGTCTGCTCCATGAAGCCTAGCATACACATCATATAATTTGGCTGGTCTAGATGGTCAAGGCACAAACGGAAGGACTCTCCATTCTCCTCCCATTTATAATGGGCTGACACCGATTGATTATACAACTTTATTATAACAAATATCAAATGGAGCAACAAATACACCTCAACCTAACAAGGACCACATATTAATATACCACACATACCATAAATATAGACCTTCCTTATTCACACGTACGTAAGAGTCAGATCTACCTATATTTACTACTAAGAAACACACCATGACTATAGACTCTAATCAGAGCAGTAACCCCCAACACAAGTCATCCTATCATGAGAGACCAATCAAAACGACACCACGAGGGTTATAATCATTAATACTAGCCTCGTCATTAAGAAGAATGCTCAACAAACATACAACAGTCATAATTTGAATAATACAACCTAAAATATGTTGATGTTAACCACATAAAAATAATACGTTATACTACATATATCAATTTGAAACATGCTCAATCAGACACTACTCAGAAAAGGAATTTACATAACTTAAACCTACAAATATTATACAAAGACTATTATACTGAGTGAACCTAACACCACAACAGGCAGCTAACATAACTATTCATACAAGAGAGGAAGACACAAAAGACTACTTGACGCATTGGAGCAATTAACCAATACCAAATCTGAACAAGAGTCCTCTCACCTATCTCTTGCAACATCCAACCAAACACTAAATAGCCAGAGCTTATGATACTAAGTGACCAAGCCACACCAAAAGAACTCCTATTTATTTAACCGGGAAATAATTCACACAGCGCCATTCATTATTCCATTCACTAACAGATACAATCACATACAAGAGCGAAGCACGCCGCATAAACTCGATCATCTTTAACCACACAACAGTGGGACGACCCATAATATTAAATATAAAAACTGACTCAAATTATCATAAAATTATAGCTCGAATCTATGCACCAGTCCATGAAGAACACTAATAGTCTTGCCTTATATAAAATGATATATCTTACATCTATGTAGAAATTAAATTGGAACCGTACTATACACCTACAATCTGCAAATACCATATCAAGAAAATAATTCAATGCAAACATCAACAACTAAAAACAACACTCATAGCCACATATAGGAAACTCACACGTCTATGACTATGAAAACTGATTATGCATGGGAAAACCTACAAGACAACAAGCCAGATACCTCCAACATCCCAGAACAAACAAAACAATTATCAATTAATATATCACTTATCGACACTAGCCACACACATTAGAATCCTAAAACCACTCATAGAGGCAAAAAAATTGACTCCCACCATCCAGCACCAACCGGCAACAATAACAACCCACACACAATAAACAAGATCAAACAGATTCACAACACCTTACATAAGGATAACGTGGTAAACAACACCATACGATCTCCAAATATGTCAAAATCAGCACATCACTAACTAATCGCCACTCCTACTGAACATAACAGAAATGGAACATTCACACAGAGACAACCAAAAGAACACCCCCAAGGCAAGACAATGAAGACAACTAGATAATACACTACACGTACAAAAATTATGACGAACTACAATATAATACTCAAAAGAGCCTTCATCGAACAGCAGAGCATTCAACAGAAGTATAGAGAACCTCGCCTAGATATGAGATATCTCAAGCAAAAATCTACATTACGTTACCTACACCACAACGCCAATTCGTATAGAGGAAAAGGAAACAATCTATACCACACACACAATTCCAACTTACTAATTTCTAGACTAGCAGATACCAAATTCTGACCATATACGATTCACATTCAGCAAAATAAAAGATCACAATATAGGTTTTGCTAAAACGCGAGATAGAGAACGCAGTATAAGTCAAGCACTTCTTCGATCATAACCAATCTCCACTATAAACCAGCGAATCATTATCTCACGACCTCGATGCACCCAACATGAAGAACACATATCACATTAGAACATAAATTGAATTTTACAATACTGCGCCTGAGCATATTAAATATGCCTACACAAACAATAAGAAAGAGTCATACAAAATCAAGAAAGAAAAGCACTACCTCATCTCTTATATCTCTTCTCGCAGAAAGACAAACAAATCCTCCAAGAACAAGCATCCATCAGCAACACAAAAAGCACTCATCAAAACGACAGAAGGTTGAATCCTAAACAATGAGAATAAAATAAAAAGAAGAAACAACCAGAGAACAAACACAAGACTATCCAAGAGAGTCCTCTCCAACCAAACACACACGAAAACACACCAAAAACAAAACACCTATCAATTTCATACATCCGCTGCCAGGACCCAAACGCACCGCACACCCACCATACCTAAAGAGAAGAAGAAAATTGAGCAAGAGACCAAAAAAACAAAGACTATACACACCATATCGACCACACCCGAGTGAAAGTACATGGTGGAGCACAACAACTCAAACTGCCCACACCCATCCAAAACGACATACTAGTACACATATTAAGAGACTCAGAAACGAAAAAACACATATCAAACACACATAAAAACCGTACCAACTTCAATATCACACCATTCTACCACAATACATTCATAATACATATTCACAAGAAACTAACTCAAACAAAAACCAATATATAACGCAATCACACACAGACTCTGTATATCGATCAAACCTATCACAACATCAATATGCACAACCAATCCTCAACTCGTGCAAGGCTCGTAAAAAACACTACATTCAAAAAAGTATATCTCGACACGACAAAGAACAAAGAGAACAAAACAATATACTAATACCAGACTATCAAGTAAGCCTAACCACAACACAGGCGCACAACAAACTATATGAAGTACCCTTATGGGAAATCTTAGAAGCGCTTACAAATTATTTATTATATGCTGAAAATATTCATTAGAAATAATTATATCTATACCCTTGTTATGGTAAAAAAGGTTATAGTTCTTAATGTAATGAGTGAAGGTTGCTCATTATTCAAATATTCTATTGAAAATATTTTTTGGCATATTTTAGCAATGGTTGTTGAACTACTCTATGTTTGGATTAATAATATATATTTCATATTGATGAAAATGAAAAAACGTTTAGAGAAATGACAAAAATAATACTTTACTTTTGGCATTGTCGATTAGGTCATATTAGTTTTGAGCTAGGATTAAAACAAAGTTATATAAGAAAAAGTTCTTGAATCCTTTTGATTTGAATCATTGGGAACTTGCTGAATTCAGCCTTCATTGAATAAAATGACCAAGATTCCATTTAATGAACGATTAGAGAAAGACAAATTGAGTTATTAGACTTTGTATCTATGATCAGGATGGGGTTGTGTTTTGTGATTGTTTGGTTGTCTTTCTGTTTAGTTGTGTTACATTTGGTTACTTCTGGATAGCGTGCAGAGTGTGGGATGTGTTGGTGTGTTGGTGGATTGATCTCTTATGGTTTTTTTAGTGTAGTTGCGTATTTTGTACTGTTTTTTGGGATGTAGTTGTTATGCGGTAGTGGTTGTGTGTTGTTGGAGTGTATTGTTGTTTATGTGTGTCGTTAGTGTAATACATATATATCATGAGATGCCTTTGGGTGTTATGTGTGAATGTTGTTAGGTAATGTATGGTATGCTAGGATTGTTGTTGTTGTTTGTTGGAGGTGATGTCGAAAAACAAGAACTAGACAATGTGTAAAAAACCCTCGATCTGAGTCGAGAGGGAGAGTATAGTTTATCTAGTGAGTTTCTGAGACTGATCGTTAGAAGTTAAAGGGATTCTCTTGATATGGACCACGGTCGGCTTCCTTAGGACGACCATGAAGTGTAGAGAGTGTGTAGCCAAAAGAGAAAAAATCATACGGCTTAGTAGATATGGTACGAGTTCGGCGGATGATGTGTCGTGTACGAGTTTACCTATTTTCTTTCGTGGGTCATGCTCTGGAGACTGCAATTTACCATCTTTGATAGAGTTTCTTCTAAATCTGTATCGAGACTCCATATGATATATGGAGAAGTAAAAGTAAACTCTAATCTGAAGGTACTTAGATATGGGGCTTAATCCAACTTATGTCAAAAAAAAAATTTTTGGACATAAACTTGATGCTAGATCAGATAAATCTATTTTAAGGATATTCCGAAGAGAGATAGTTATAGGATATAATATTTTCTACCATTCCGATGGAGACGAAATAAAAGTATTTGTTAAAGTGCATCGATTTTCATGAAAAAAAGAATGTGTGTGCGAGAGAAAGGGCAGTGCAGAAATATGAACTTAGTGGAAGTTCAAAAAAAACAAATAGAAAATTTCTCAAATCCATACAAATTCATATAAAAAGACCAGGAACACATAACTTGCCTATCCGTAGGTCTAAAAGAGTTTACTGAATAATACATCTATGAGGTATTGTTTCCATGTATTGAGAACAAAGGAAGCCAAAAGTCTATTGAAATATGATGAACTCTGGACCTATACGGAAGAGTCAAAAGTTAAGGACTCTTTTAAATTAGCCTAGCTGCTATGCAATTCCGAATGGAAATCCATACACACCAACAAAGTGATGGACTTGGAGTGGATGCGGACCAGAGGAGATAAACTCTATTGGATGCAAATGATTTTTAAGAAAAAGATTGGAGCAGATGGTCAAATTGAAACTTATAAGGCCAGATTGGTGGCTAAAGGTTTTACGCAAAAATAGGGGATTGATTGTGATGAAACATTTTCATCTGTTGCCATGCTCAAATCTATTTGGATTATGCTTGCCATAGCAGCATACCACGATTATGAAATATGACAAATGGATGTGAAGACTGCCTTTCTTAATGGTTTTCTTGAGGAGGAGGTTTATATGTCACAGCCAGAGGGATTTGAGTCAAATGAGAGACCAAATCAGGTATACAAGCTTAAGAGATCCATTTATGGATTAAAGCAAAAATCAAGGAGTTGGAACATCCATTTTAATGTAATAGTAAAAGAGTTTGGTTTTATCAAGAATGTTGATGAACCATGTGTGTACAAGAAAACTAGTAGAAGAACTATAGTTTTCTTGGTTCTGTATGTAGATGACATACTCCTCATTGGGAATCATATCCCAATGTTGCAATCAGTTAAATTATGGCTATCAAATAAGTTTATCATGAAAGATTTGGGAGAAGCATCCTATATACTAGGAATAAAGATCTATAGAGATAGATCTAAGAGAATACTAGGCTTGTCCCAATCTAGGTACATTGACTTAATACTGAAAAGATTTAGTATGGATGGGAGTAAAAGAGGTTACGTACCCATGAGTCAAGGCATACATCTCTCTAAAAAGATGTCTCCAAAGACACCTAAAGAGAGAAATAGAATGAGTTCTATTCCTTATGCTTCGGCTATTGGATCAATAATGTGTGCCATGTTATGTAGAAGGCCTGATGTTGCTTATGCTTTAGGCATTGCAAGTAGATTTCAAGCTGATCTAGGAGAGGATCATTGGAAAGCTATGAAAAATATTCTTAAGTACTTAAGAAGGACTAAAAATATTTTTCTAGTATATGGTGGTTCTGATCTTAAACTAGAAGCATATTCTAACTCTAGTTTTCAATCAGACCCAGATGATAGCAAATCCATTTTAGGGTATGTCTTTACTTAGAACGGTGCAGCAGTGAGTTGGAAGAGTTCTAAGTAGCCAACTACAGCTGATTCAACTATTGAGGCAGAATATATAGCTGTAAGTGAAGCCACTAAGGAAGCTATTTGGATGAAGAAGTTCATTACTAATTGGGTGTTATTCCTAAAATTAAGAATCTAGTACCACTTTATTGTGACAATACTGGAGCTGTTGCTAAAGCAAAGGAGCCTAGGTCTCATTATAAATCCAAACACATTCTGAGATGCTTCCATCTCGTTCGTGAAATTATTGAAAGATAAGATGTAGTCATAGAACGAGTTGACACAAAGAACAACATAGCAGACCCATTCACTAAGGCTTTACCACTGCAATTGTTTGATCATCACCTTGATTGTATGGGATTAAAATTTAAGGGCGATTGGCTTTAGTGCAAGTGGGAGATTGAAAGGAATATGCCCTCAAGCCAATCAATTTTTGGGCTGTTCTTTGTCTTCCAGAACTCATGTAATGACATTTTTAAAATAAATAAAGGCATATTTATTTCATCATATGCAGTGTCTTATTATTTATTTAAGATTATGATGAACCCCATAAATTAAGGCTATGGTTTTAGGATTATGATGAGATCATACCAGTGAGATCTAAAATCTTAAAATCCTAATTTAAATATTCCTAGTCGATGGGAACATTGAGTTGGGGATCAATGTTTTTCAGTAAGACTAGCACATTCTTTGTATGCTTCAATTGAGAGGATGATTGATCTCACAATCAACTTGTGTATGACACTAATACAAAGATGTGGGTGCTCATTAGAGAATGAGTTCACTGAATTGATCCAAGTTGAGAATATCTAATGGAGTCTTATCTACATATCAATAGATGGTTCTCATAGTGGAATTTGTGCATGTAATCCTTTGACCTGAAACTACCATAGAATCTTATATATATAAATCCATATTTTGGTTCATACTCATTCATGACTCAGTTATGTATGGGATGATCTGGATATGGTAGATTATATATATGAAGAATGTGAGTAGGTTAACATGGAATCAATCTCTCCTGGTAAGAGGAAATAGCATCCTACTTGCTTCAAATAAATGATGATTCAGGAAGACTTTGATCAAAGCATGATGAAAAAAAATTAGAAATAATTTTTAATATTTCATTAAATAAATCATCATCATGAGATTGAAAGAGAAATAAATATGATATTGGGGTTGACATATTTCCATACCTAGAGTCATATTCAGGATGCAGGAAGATCGAAGGATCTAGTTGCATGGTAATTTTCACTGAAGGATATTTTTGGTATTTTCATCAAAATTTCACATCTTCTGGAAAGTCATAATACGTTGCTAGATGTCAATCATATCTTGTGAGTTTGACCAAATTAAAATTTTAATTTAATCATTAAATTAGAATGTATTCTAAATTAAGTCAAATTAGGTTGGCTAGTTTTGACCTAAATCGGTTTGGTTGAGTTCTAACCAGATTAGGTCAAATCACACCCAGACTCACTGCTGGATTTAATCACATCTCATGTGATATCTAAAATTATCTGATTATTAGATCAAAAATAAAATAAAATAAAATCTAAATAATTTAGAGAACCTGGCTCTGATACCAGTTGAAGGAAAAATTCTGATTTTCTGGATCATGTTCGTTCAGATCTGATCGGATCAAGAGAGATATTTCAAAAATTTCTTTCATGTATCTAGATCAGATTTAAGATATTTTAGATCTAATTTTATAGATCTAATAAATAAAAATAAAAATAAATTAAATCTAATTTAATTTATACCTTGATGTTGGGTAATCTGATTATCCTTTGATGATCCTACTGATTGTCTGAGATTCTAGATCTAGCCATGCAAGCGCCTGACCTCTACCGATATTCACTCAGACTAGATCTGAAGATCTTCTCTTTCTTTATTATCTCTCTAAAAATTAGATCTAGATCTGATTTGGAGAATCTTCAAAACTCCTTTCAAAGATCTATTGTTGTCTTTGCAGCAGTGTTGCCTTCTTCCTTTCTCGTCAGCTTTTTCTTATCTGGATCGCACCAAACTAGAGCCCAACTTGCCTTGAGCGTAAAGAGGAGAGAGAGGACTAGAGGATAGCATAGAGGAGGGAGAGGGGTAGCCTTAGGGCATGGCTAGGAGAGAACTATATAAAAGTTAGGTACAGACAGGATTTATATAGACCCTACTGCGCCATGCAGTGCCACATCATCCTGGCCAATCACGTTGTTTCGTGCAATCAGATCTAAATCTGATTGATGGAATGATATCACCTAATCTAATTAGATGAGGGCCCCTCTAATTCATCCTTAGAGAGCACCTAAGACTGATCAAAGTCTATAGTTATGGGCTACCTAAGTAGAAACCAAGAAGCAACTTGGAGTCCCATCCATATGGGACTTCAGGCGTTCCTATCCATGGGCGCATGCCTCCCTAGGCATGCGCCCCCTCCTTTCCAATTTCTAGTAAGAAGACAAGCTCCTATCTGCTCTCCAATAGGTGCATGACACATGGGTAGATGTCTAAGTGTCAAAGATCAATGTTTGACAAAAGTCAAAGACAAGAATTAGCAGGTGATGGAAATTGACAGGTGTTGTCTCAAATTTATCTCATAAATTAAGACAATCCTTTTCTAACCTAGATAAGCTCCAGTCAAATCAAGTAAAGGTACCTGAGTGAGCATAAACTCATTTGGCTTAGTTGAGATAACTTTTAATGATAATATAAGGAGAACGCTAGGTTCAATCGTGTGCTAGCATGATTTCCTTGAACCTAATTGAATCTAATTCAAATCAATTGAACTAGGTTAGTCCAATTGATGATATCCAAATTCAAACCCTTATTTGTGTAATCCAATTAGGTTCAGTTCTGTATGGTAATTGGATATGTCATGATCTCCATCATCGACATCATCGAAACTCCTTTCGATAGATCAGAACTCTTCTGATTCAAACAACTAGAATGATCGATCATCTAAATCATTGTAATTGCTCTCAAAATCCACCAATGACACCTAGCAGTATATGGTGATAACCCATCAAAACTAAAAATGAACCTCTCGGTGCAGCTACTTGTGTAATTAAGTTCTTCTATCTTTAGCCCCGATCAGATTAAGGTTAAGGTGAACTCGTCAAACCCTAATTTCTATCATATGATTTAATCATTCGATTCAAGTCCAATATGAAAATCTTAATAGAAACTCTTTCTATTATTTCACTCTACCATGGCCATGGGCTTATGGACTTGATTTTTATGATCATCATAGGGCTGCTCTTCATCTACCGAGGTGGATAGATTCTCTCTTGGTGCAATCCAATTCCTATAATGAACATGCTATAGCCAATATACACCTCAAGGTTTCGAATGGCTAGAAGACTGAGTCATAGTGTAGTCAAACTATAACACCCTCAAGGTGAACTGCAACCAGACATACCACTGCAGCTTCAAGTCAGTCATCGATGAGAAGGTAGACTTTCTTATGACTGCTCGAGGTGGTCACGCTCAATGCCCTCATTCTCTAATGAGTACCTGTACTTTCACTTCGATGTCTCTACACCGTAGACTCAAGACTCATCTACTATAAAGAGGCGATTGTAGACCAACCTTTCAGATCAATCATCATCCTCATGATGATCCTACGGTCAGGAGCATTTTATAAGTTAATAATGAAAATTCTTGTCTTAAATTTTCAACTCTTGAAAATAAGAATTATTGTTACCATTAACTCAAGGGATGTATCACAGACACTAAATACACATTTATGATAGAAAATAACCCATTTTATTATTTATAGTCAAAATTATAATTTTGCCCCTAGAAGTGTATTATAAGTGTCAGCCAATTCTGGCTTCTAGGGCACACATATCTAACATGTTCTTCATCTCACGAGTTGAATTTCATAATCACCACTATAAAAAAATTGATTAAAGTAGTATCCAAGATCATTTATAAAAAAAATTATCTCATAATCAGACATCGTTTGGTCCTTTGATCACTCATTTATCATTTAACGGTTGAAACTAACCTATACCAAATTAACCAAGATAATGATATCTGATTGAAGTAAAACTTTGATAGTACGCTACAAACATCACCAAGATCATCATTGCAGGTTTTTAGATCCATCGAAGATCTTCATCTATCAGATCATCGCATCATCGTTCATGATCGTCGAAATCAAATTTTTCTGATCGACAATGCTAGGGCCATCGGATCGAGGCAATCTTTTGTAAAGATACTCTAATGGTAATTACTTAGATAATAAATGATAAAAATAGATATTAAATTTTAAAATTATATAATATTTAAAATATATATATATGGTAGTGGTTACAATTAACCGCTGTCATAAATCAGATTATAGCAGTGGTTCCTACTAACCACTGCTATAGATCCGACTTATGGCAATAGTTATAATGAACCACTACTATAGGATGATCTATGGTAGTGATTTTTTATAACCGCTACTATAGGTCCGACCTACGACAGTGGTTAACGAAAATCATTGCCATAGGAGCTATGGCAGCGGTTTTCAAAACCGCTGCCATAGTAAGCATTGCCATAGGTCATTTTTGTAGTAGTACATCGATATTAGTGATAGCTAATATCATTACTAAAAATTATTTTTTTTATTTAAATTATATTAATTAATTATAATTAGATATTAAAAATTATATACGAGGCTAAGACGTGCCCTGCATGCTTCGATTTTGGTATCATGCTCGAACCGAGGGAAGGTTCAAGCAGCATTACAAACATCAGTCCGAGACGTGCCCTGCATGCTCCAATCTCGACATGCAAAGTGCTCAAACCATTGAAAGGTTTGGGCTGCATTGTAAACACCAACCCGAGACATGCCTTACATGCTCTGATCTCGACGTGCAGAGTGCTCAAATCGAGGAAAGCTTCATGCTATATTGTAAACACCGATCCGAGATGTGCCCTGCATGCTCTGGTCTCAGCATGCAGAGCGTTCAAATCAAGAAAGATTCAAGTTGCAAATATGAGATCGAGACGTGCCCTGCATGCTTCGATCTCAACATGCAGTGCGCTTGAATTGAGGAAAGATTCGAGCAGCATTGCAAATACCGATCCGAGATGTGCCCTACATGCTCCGATCATGGCATGTAGAGTGCTCAAGTCAAGAAAGGTTCGGGCTACATTGCAAACACCAGCCCGAGATGTGCCCAACATGCTTCGGTCTTGGTATGCGAAGCACTTGAATCGAGGAAAGGTTTAGGCCGCATTGCAAACATAGGCTGAAAATGTGCCCTACATGCTTCAGTCTCAACATGTAGAGCACTCAAATCGAGGAAAAGTTTAAGCTGCAATCATGAGGCCGAGACATACCCTGCATGCTTCGATCTCGACATATAGAGTGCTCAAACCGAGGAAAGGTTTGGGCCACATTACAAATATAGGCTCGAGACGTGCCCTGCATGCTTTGGTCTCAACATGCAAAGCGCTCGAACCAAGGAAAAGTTTAGGCTGCATTGCACATATGGGCCTAAGATGTGGATTTATGCCAAATTACAAGCATTGGTACCTGTATGGGGATCGATTCATGGGAGACAATTGCAAGGGCTTTGGAGGCTCTACTTGTCCAAGACCTTGCTGATGTGCAAGAGCTTAACGGTGATAGGCTCGAGCATATGATTAGCATATTTGGTAGATTTGATCTAGTTATTAGTGGAAGCACATGTAATAACCTTTCAGATAGCAACTACCATAGTCATGATAGATAGGGTTGCTATGGTTATAGTCATGCTTACCCTCTATAGGGTTGGTACCCCCTAGAGGCTAAGTAAGGCTATAACTATAGCAACCCCTATAGTCCATCATGACTATGGCGGTTGCTATCTGAAAGGTTATTATATAGGCTTCCATTAATAATCAGATCAAATCCATCAAATATGCTAATCATATGCTCGAGCTAGTCACCATTAAGTTCTTGCACATTAATAAATGTATTGGACAAGTGGAGCTTCCCGTCCATGCATATTATCTTTCACGTCTTTATATGCAGGTACCAATGCTTGTAGTTTAGACTTGAAACTTGCTAGATGACTAGGCTATGCAAGCACATGAATTTTATTTTTAAGTTATTATTTTATTTTTTAATAAAATTTATATTTTTGGTTTGCAGCTTAAGGAGGCAGTCGGGGGCTCGATGATAGAGGCTATGTTGACTACCTATGCAAGATGTACCTAAATAGAGGTGATGCATTCTATATTCTTGTTGTCGTATGGTCAAGCTTGGATGGTCTGTTACATTATAAACAACTGCTTACAACCATCTCACCGTATTTTGGTGCAGAAGAACTTGCAATGCAGGGCAAGCTTGGATGGTATGTTATATTGCAGACAATCGCTTGCAGCCACCTCATGATTAAAGGTGCAGAGGAACGTGCAATACCTTATTTTTTAGATCTAAGTCTTCTTCATATTTTCATGTATTGAGATTATCATGTACTGCTAGATAAGAATCAGATAATGCTTAAATTAGGAGATCAGCAGACCAACATATTATCATGTATTGTTAGACGAGAAACATTGGACTACTGATACATTACAGATGCTCACTAATAATCTTTGTTATATGTGAGTTAAATTTTGAGCGTCTTATTATATTTTGATAGATATTTTATTTAAACTAATTTTTAGGTCATCTACTTATTTTAATTTTAATTTTTATTTTTACATATTATACATCATGTCTTCTAGAGGTTAAAGCCATTCCAGTCAAGGACAGAGCTTTCGAAGAGAGAGCGATCATACGGCCAGCTCGCATGGTTCCACACATCTCATACTGGATGATAGGGGGTCACCAGTGACCCCACAGTCATATGCAGTAGCTACTGACTCACAAATACAGAGTCATGGTCGAGGACCCACCTGAATCGCAGCATCTCCGACTCGATCGGAGGATAGACAACTCATCTATGTTCAGAGCTGCTCATAAGTTCTATAACTTCAATTAATATATTTCTAATTTATCAATTCTATAGTTAATATTTATTATTCAAAATCAACTTTGCAGTAGTTTAGAGAGTCTAGAGTATCTCATGTGGTTATCAGCATCATCCGACAGTCGATGCTGGAGCACGTGAATGAGTTTTTCAGCTAGTCATTTGAAACATGTGATGTAATCTGGGGATGTTTTTGCTAAATCAAAATTAGTTTAATTTATAAATACTCAATAAGTTGGTATTTTAATTACATATAAATACATGCTTGCTTCTATCTTATAGGACTACTATCAATTCGAGACTCCCCAGGATGAGGAGGCTAGCCATTAGATCTTTGAGAAGGTGGCCACATGGAGGCTCCGAGATGGCCTCTATAACCTCAGGTAGTCCACCATCTAGCATTCCAGTTCCCAATCATATCAGACTAGAGATCTTTCATAAATCACTAGATGCAAGCGGATATATGGCGGGCCCTATGCGACCAATGGAGCAGTAAGGAATACTCTGGTGGGTGACAAGGGCCTAATAGAACTAGGCCATCTAGCAGAATTCGATCAGATATACGGGCGGCTCGGTCTACACACATATTGTAACCGACAAACTGGTAAGAAATTAAGATCAAAGTTCTTCACTAAAATTATAAAAATTCTTATATGCATGTTTTAATTAATTTAATTTTATTATTTACTTACTATAGGCACGACAACTGGGTCATCCACTAGACCAGCTGCAGTTGTGGCGGGCCATACATCAGTCTAGGAGGACTGGTGACTATTTAGATTCTATGTCATGATGAATCATGGTAAGAACTTCAAACTTTATTTACTAATTAAGTTATTATAGGATTTAATTTTTATATTATAACTAATATATTTTTTAACTATGCAGATATGTTATGCAGAGTATATTATTGAGAGGTGTGGCGATGACCCATCTTCTCAGCCTCCTCTTGACCTTGAGGGATTACTCAGTACCTTTGAGGGGGTGAGTAGGAGTCGGATCATAGAATTCAATTACAGCTTCAACCATCCACCATCTCAATATCCTTCGGCATCCTCACAGGTCTCGATGTCCCAGACCTGAAGCAATACGCATGTGGAAGAGGTTGTGTAGAGGCTTCTAAGCCAGCAATCTTAGAGTCTCTTGGATGTCATTGGTGATTTGGCCGTAGAGCTTCTCTGGGACCTATAGCTGCGCGATCAGTTGGGCTCATCATTCCAACCATCACATCATGTATATATATTATTAAATTATTTTAATTATTTTAAATTTTTATTTTTAGAAGCTTTATATATTTAGGTTTGAGTCTAAAAAAGAGATCTAGGAACTAAAAATTCAATCTAACTATTCAATCGATAGACCGAAGGTGTCTATAGCTTTGTATCATCGAATGAAATATGTAAAAATAATCTGTTTGAGAATCGAAAGAGTGTATTGAAAGATATACCTCCGTATCAAAAGATATACCTCTAGATCAAAATTTACTAATATTATTTTATTTTTTTCATTATCGGATGCTAGGATATCTAGCTTTCATCCACCAACTGCTAGAGAGAAGCAAGAGGAGAAGGCTGATGATGATGAGAATCGAACCTAATTTTTTTTTATGTATTATATTTTTTTATATTGCTTATAAAAAAAATTATATAATTTTTATTTTTAATATAATATTATTAGTTTTAAATTTTTGATCTTTAGATTTTACTTATAATAGGTATTAGAAATCATAATTCATTATAATTAATTAAAATATATTTTAAAAAATATTATTATTATTATTTAAAAAAATTAAATCAAGTATTACCATCGATATTAGCGACAACAACCACCATCGCTAATATTTTTTAAATTAATTTTTTTATTTAATTTAAAAATTAAATAAAATTAGAGATGGCATTAGAAATGGAATAATTTATCGCTAATAATTATTAGTAATGGCATTAGCAATGAATTTGCCATCATTAATATTTTTTAAATATTTTTTAATTTTTTTAAAAAATTAACTACATATGGATTAGTTTCATCTCTAAAGTCATTGCTAATTCTATTATTAGCGACGGTATTTTCTACCATCGCTAATGGTCCTAATTAGCGATAAGGATTTTTTAGATTCACTTTTATGATGGTATTAGCAATGGCATCAGTATTAGCGACAACGAATGGATTATTAGCGACGGCATTTCATCGTCGCTAATAATCTAGTTTCTTATAGTATCTTTATGTTGGGTATTGTATCCTAAAGTCAATCATCTAGGTTGTAAATAGTTGAGCCATATGTAATTTATACTTAAATTATAAATGAATAAAATTATTATTCTGGCATTTCATCATTCTTGTGCATCTTTTTGTAATGAACTCTTCTATGATAAAGTTCTTAGAATTATTTAGACTTGACAAAAAAGGATTTATCATTTAGTCCTTAAACTTGATTGTGACTAAATGATATGTTATTATTTAGGATGATAATGTTTATCGAGTGTAAGTTATTGTGTGCCATATGGATTGGTTGTCCTCTTAACCAAGAAATATGGAGATACTGGTATGGCATGCAGATAAAATATAGGGATACATTTTACTAATCATGATTCAACTATGGAGCTCTCTGCTGTTACGAGTTGCTCATGAAGAATATAGGTATAAGTGTTTCTTAGACCTGAGATCACCATAGTGACTTGCAAGCAACTCACTACACTTTAGTACTGAACTATCTGAATTTTTAATTCAATGACGGAAGGTTACTGGGTGCAGTCAAGTACTTATTTAGTTGGTGGATGAGTCAAGATGGGATTGATCCCTCCAAGTGTTGGATCAAATGCATCACTGCATTTTAATTTAGCAAAATCTCGGATGGGGTAGTCCATTCGATAGATATTAAAATTTAAAATAGAATGTAGATGATTTCTTAGGGTTGATAGTTAAATTCTAGGTCATCTTTTGAGCATTGGATCAAGAGGATGAATTATACCGTAACCATATGCCACATATTCATGGATATTGTCATGCGACTATTCGATCTATCCAGACATCGAGTATCATTGCTTTATGGTCACATCGATTGGTACAAAAAATTAGTTTCTATGCTACCAACTTAGAATTTGAACCTATGGGGTCACACACAATAAGAGTTTCTATCTGATTTGTTTAGATATGTGTGCCCTAGAAGCCAGAATTGACTGATACTTATTGTATACTTCTAAGGGCAAAATTATAATTTTGACTATAAATAATAAAATAAATTATTTTCTATCATAATGTGTATTTAGTGTTTGTGATACATTCTTTGAGTTAATGGTAATGATAATTCTTATTTTCAAGAGTTGAAAATTTAAGATATGAATTTTTATTATTAACTCATAAAATGCTTCCGACTGTAGGATCATCATAAGGATGATAATTGATCCAGAAGGTTGGTATACAATCGCTTCTTTATAGTAGATGAGTCTTGAGTCTACGGTGTAGAGACACTGAAGTGAGAGTACAGATACTTGTTAGAGAATGAGGGCACTAAGCATGACTATCTCGAGCAGTCATAAGAAAGTCTATCTTCTCATCGATGACTAGCTCGAAGCTACAGTGGTATGTATGATCCTTTGACCTGAGGTGCATCGATAGTTCACCTTGAGGGTGTTATAGTTTGACTACACCATGACTCAATCTCCTAGCCATTTAAAATTCTGAAGTGTATGTTGGCTATAGCATGTTCATTGTAGGAATTGGATTGCACCAAGTGGGAATCTATCTACCTCGGTAGATGAAGAGGAGTCCTATGATAATCATGAGAATCAAGTCCATAAGCCCATAGCCATGGCAGAGTGAAATAATAGAAAGAGTTTTTATTAAAGTTTTTACATCGGACTTGAATCAAATGATTAAATCATATAACAAAAATTAGGGTTTGACAAGTTCACCTTAACCCTAATTTGATTGGGGCTTAAGATAGAAGAACTTAATCACACATGTAACTCACCAAGAGGTTCATTTTCAGTTCTGATGGATTGCCACCATATACTGCTAGGTGTCACTAGTGGATTTTGGGAGCAATTAGAATGATTTGGATGATCGATCATTCTAGTTGTCCGAATCAGAAAAGTTCTGATCCATCGAAAGGTGTTTCGATGATGTCGATGATAGAGATCATGGCATATCTATTACCATACAGAACTGAACCTAACTAGATCATACAAACAAGAGTTTGGATCTGAATATCATTAATTGGGCTAACTTAATTCAATTGATTTGAATTAGATTCAATTAGGTTCAAGAAAATCGTGCTAGCACACGATTAAGCCTAATGTTCTCCTTCTACGATCATTAAAAGTTATTTTGACTGAGCTAAATATGTTTATGCTCACTCAGGTATCTTTACTTGGTCTAATTGAAGCTTGTCTAGGTTAGAAAAGGGTTGTCTTAATTTATGAGATAAATTTGAGATAACACCTATCATTTTTCATCACCTGCTAATTCTTGTCTTTTGACTTTGGTCAAACGTTGACCTTTGACACTTAGACATCTGCCCAAGTGTCATGCACCCATAAGAGAGTAGATAGGGGCTTGTCCCCTTGCTAGAAAGAGGAAAGGAGGGGGTGCATACTTAGGAAGGCATGCGCTCATGGATATGCTTCTTGAAATCAAACTAGGTGGCGCCAAGGGACTCTGCTTTGACCAGTCTTGGCACCACCTAAGGATGTTGGAGAGGGGCTCTCATCTGATTGGATCAGGTGATATCATTTCATTAATTAGATTTAGATCTAATTGCACGAATAGACATAATTGGCCTGGATGATGTGGCACTGCATGAAGCAGCAGGGTCTATAAAAACCCTGTTTACGCCTAGCTTTTAAGAAGTTCTCCCTTAGCCCATGCCATATTGCTCTCTCCCTCTCTGCTCCATGTCTACCTTAGATCCTCTCTCTCTTCTCCATGCCCAAGAGGGTTTGGGCTCTAGTTTGGTGCAATCCAGGTAAGAGAAAGGCGATAAGAAAGGAAGAAGGCAG
This sequence comes from Cocos nucifera, assembly GCA_006176705.1. Classification (NCBI taxonomy): domain Eukaryota; kingdom Viridiplantae; phylum Streptophyta; class Magnoliopsida; order Arecales; family Arecaceae; genus Cocos; species Cocos nucifera. The sequence continues at coordinate 20,347 of QRFJ01007718.1, forward strand.
CACTGCTGCAAGAGACGACATCGAATCTTCAAAAGTTATTTTGAAGACCTTCAAGATCAGATCTAGATCTGATCTTTGAAGGATAGATCGAGAAGGAAGAGATATTTAAATCCTACCTAAGTGGATACCGATAGAGGCCAAACGATTGCATGGCTACATCCAGAACCTCAGACAATCAGCAGGATTATCATAGGATAATTAGATTACCCAACAACAAGATATAAATTAAATCTAATTTTATTTTATTTTATTTTATTTTATTAGATCTATCAAATTAAATCTAGAACATATCAGATTTGATTTAGATCTAAAAGAAAAAAATTTTTGAAATATTTTTCTAGATCAAATCAGATCTAAACGAACATGATCCGAAAATAGATTTTTTCCTTCAATTGGTATCAGAGCCAGGTTCTCATAAATTATTTAGATCTAATTTAAATTTATTTTTAATCTAATAAATTGTTAATTTTAGATATAACATGAGATGTGATTAGATCTAAAATTAAAAAAATTAAAATTAAATAATTTAGATCTAAGTTCTACAAGATGTATGACTAGTTGTAGAATAGAATTATTCTATGTATAGTCTTGCATGATCATAATTTAATTTGATTAAGTTATAAATTTAGATTAATTTATTTACTATTTTTTAATATTATAAATATTATAATAAAATCTAAAAAGTAAAAAAATAAAATTATTTAATTTTTGATTCATATGAGATATAATGAATGCAAGTTTAGACTAGTTGTAGAATAGTTCTACATAATTATCTAGAGTAAAATTTATTTTGATATGATCAATTTAAATTTAATTTTTTAGATAATTATGAGATAATTTAGATCTAAAAATATGCATGATATGATACATGAGATGTATGCAAAATATGGTTATAGTTAGATCAATTTTATATATGAGATTTATGATGTAGATCTAACTAATTTTGTAGTCTTTTGTATTTCTGATTAAGGCATTCTCCTTGGCCGTCCGGTCATAAGAACAAAGTAGGATTTAAATATCCTCTCCTCCCATTCGATGGGGTGTTCTTATGATGTGTAGGGATGCTGCGCGTTCGTCCTTAATCAAAAATCAAGAACTTACTTTCTGCACAACCCTAGATCCTGAAATCCTAGAATTTTATTTATATATTTTATTTATGAATTCTACACTTAATTAAGAATTAAGATTATGAAATATATATATTAGATCTAAAATTAAGAATTTTAGATCTAACATATATTCATAAAACTGGGTTCGAGCTTAGGTAGCTCAATTAGATCTAAGCGGTTGATCAAACTAAATCAAGAGTTGGTTAGATAGGATCAAGAGTGCTTAAATTGACCAGCCTAATAGGATTAAGTCTGGATCAAGATCGAATCACATAAGTGATCGATCAAGCTAAGACCTAATTAGGCTCAGTGGTTAGAGTCTGGATTGTAGGCTAATCCGATTGATTCTGGCTCAATAATTTGGTGTCTAAGGTAAGTTTAGCAGATATGATCAACTGATTTTTAATTAGAAGCTACTCGACTCGAATGCATTCTTGTCGAGTTAATGGCATATCCCTTCCACCAATCTCACTTATCTGGCCATATTTGTTGGCTCAGTCCTAATTTGAGGTGGCCAATAATCCGAGCTAACTCGCGCCACTAGGTTAGTCATAATGGTTATGACTATATCAAGTCTAGTTTAAAGAGACCTAAATCAAATCTTTCTAAGAAAAGATTAAGTCTAAGATCTTCCACCATTGTAGATGTGTGGGCCCTTCTCGGGATTGATTGTTCTCGACTGGTTATAGTGGTTCAGTTGCACCGAAAAGATGCAACCATGTCTATTAGGCATTGGATGCTATGGATTGAAGGATGGATTGGGCTCAATATTTTGGATACGATGAGAGACTCAATTAAAAATTTAATCTGTACAAATGATGGGTTTGACTTAACTAAGGAGTGGATCAATATTTTGGGCATGGTGAAATTCATGAATTAGAGACCAAGTTTGGGTGCACCATGATTAGAGAACATTGAACAAGAGTTGTTCACTCATTGGCTAACCCATCACCAATAACTGTTAGGTGAGGTGATGAGTCAATTGGTGGGACCGCACCATCCACTAAAAATCATTATCATAGAGATTTTTGCATCTCTACAAAGAGAGTGTAGGAATTTGAGAAAATAGTGGAAGCTAATTTATTTAAAATAAAAATTCTAAATAAATTGATCAAGTCTTAATTACAATATTTAACTAAAAATTTTGACTCTCCACAGAAAAATATCTGCTTTCAATCCACTAGCACGTATCCTGGACACCCATAGACTGACCGAATCTAATTACAAGGATTGGCTCTGAAATTTCAAAATTATTTTGGATTTTAAAAAATTAACTCATGTGTTAGATCAGGATCCTCCCACCTTACCAGCTCGTCCATCCGCTGAATAGAGAGCGTCTCTTGATAAGTGGATGGATGAAGATGATAAGATCAGATACTACATGTTGGGCTTGATGCCTGATGAGCTTCAATGCCAATATGAAGATATCAGGATTGCTCGCTAAATATTGACTCACCTATAAAAGATATTTGATGAACAGAGTCATGCTTGAGAAGCTCAGAGTGAAGTTGGACTTGAATCTGTAGAATGATATAATTTTACAATCTTTGACTGATGCATATGGGCAGTTCATCATGAACTACCATATAAACAAACTTCAAAATTTTCTGGCCGAGCTTATGAACATGCTGGTTACTACTAAGCTTTCTATGAAAGGTTCTAAAGGCTCAGTGCTTGCTATGAAATGGACTTCTTCTAGGAGAAAGTCTTTTGGAAAGAAGAAGAAGTCTGTGAAAAAGCTGAAGGTGGAAGGAGGAAAGAAGAAGAAGGCAGAGATGAAGAAAAAGGCCGCTGACAAAGAAAAATATTTTCATTGCAACACTGACGGCCACTAAAAGCGGAACTGCCCTACTTACCTGGCCATCCTGAATAATAAAAAAAAGGTAGATCCTTTTGGAGGTATGCTCGTTATTGAGTCTAACCTTATGGTTTCTTCTACATCCAGTTGGATGCTTGACTCTAGTTTTAGTACTCACTTGTGCACTTCCATACAAGATCTTGAGGATAGCAGGAGGTTGAGGGATGGTGAGATGATCCTATGCATCGAAAATAGAGCAAGAATTGCTATTGTGGCCGTGGAAACATACCCTTTTTGACTACCATCTGATTTAGACTTAGTATTAAAAGATTGTTATTATGTGCCTACAGCAAGCAGAAATTTAATTTCTATTTCATGCCTAGCATTAGAAGGCTATGTAATTAGTTTTCTTAAAGACCATTATAACATTCTTTATGAAAGAAATAAAATTGTAAGTGATTTTCTTATTAATAGTCTTTATCAATTACATATTGATGTATCTATTTTTAATATCGAACAAAATATGAATGCCATAAAATGACCTAGGGATAGTCCAAACGATAGGTATCTATGGCACCTAAGACTAAGTCATATAATAGAAGATGGGATTAACAAATTGGAGAAAATCAGACTATTGAGTTCGTTGACTTTTGAGTCACATCCAATTTGTGAATCTTGTCTTCATAGCAAAATGATTAAGCTTCCTTTTATAGGACATGAAGAAAGGGCTATGGATCTTCTTGTCCTAGTACATACTAATGTGTGCAGCTCATTTGATGTGCCGGCTAGAGGCAACTTTATCTACTTCATAACCTTTACCGATGATTTATCTAGATATGGATATGTATATCTTATGAGACACAAGTCTGAAGCTTTTGAAAAGTTCAAAAAATTCAGACATGAAGTAGAGAAGCAAACTAGAAAATCTATTAAGATTCTTCGATCAGATCGAGGAGGTGAATACCTTAGTCAAGAATTCTTGGACTATCTCAAGAAAAAAGGCATAGTCTATCAATGGACTCCACCTAGAACACCTCAACTCAATGGTGTTTTAGAACGGAGGAACCGAACCTTATTAGATATGATCTGACCCATGATGAGCTTCACAGACCTTCCTGATTTTCTTTGGAGACATAGTTTGTTAACTGTAATGTACTTACTGAATAGGGTTTCTTCTAAAATTGTTCCTACCACACCGCATGAGATATGACATGGTAAGTAACCAAGTCTGAGTCATCTCAGAATTTAGGATTGTCCAGCTCATGTCAAAAGACAACAAGTGGATAAGTTAGACTTTAGGTCCTTTAGAGCTCGATTCATAGGATATCCTAAAGAGTCATTAGGATATTATTTCTACATTCCAAAAGATCACAATATGATTATGAGTCGACTTGCCATCTTTCTTGAAAAATAGTTTATTCAAGATAGCAGCATTAGAAAGTAGATCAAGCTCGAAGAGAAAGTCTCAAAAGAGCAACGAGCTAAGGACCAAATGAAATCAAATCAGGTTGAGCCAATACAATCACTACCTCCACCTCATAGATCGAAAAAAAATTTTCATCCTCCTGAGAGGTACTTAGGTACTATTTCAAAAAAAGTGGAGAAAATATTTCTCATAATAATGGGGTTCATGGTGATGATCCCAAAATCTATAACGAGGCGATATCAAATATCGACTCCAAGAAATGGTTTGAAGCAATGAAGTCAGAAATTGACTTGATGCACTCAAACCAAGTTTGGATCTTGGTAGATCCACCAGAAGATATAGTACCTATTGGGTATAAATGGATTTACAAGAGCAAGATTAGTGTAGATGAAAATGTAGAGACATTCAAAGCTAGATTAGTGGCAAAAGTTTATAGTCAGCACGAAGGCATTGACTATTAGGATACCTTTTCGTCAGTAGCTATGCTAAAATCCATCCGCACATTGCTTACTATTGCAGCCTATTTCGATTATGAAATATGGTAAATGGACGTGAAAATGACGTTCGTAAATGGATACCTTGAGAAAGATATCTATATGGAATAGCCGCTAGATTTCACATCCAATGATGTTGATCACAAGGTATGCAAGCTGCAAAGGTCCATATATGGACTTAAGCAAGCATCTCGAAGCTGAAATACTCATTTTAATGATGTGATCAAATTATTTGATTTCATCAAGAACGAGGAGGAATTATGTATCTTTAAAAAGGTCAGTGGGAGCACTGTTATCTTCCTCGTATTGTACGTGGATGATATCCTCCTTATTGAGAATGATATTCCCATATTGACCATAATTAAAATATGGTTATCCAAAGAATTCTTCATGAAAAATCTAAGAGAAGCATCCTATATTCTAGAAATTAAATCTATAGAGATAGACCGAATAGGATGCTAGGATATTCATTAAAGATGTACATAAAGGAAGTGCTAAAGAGATTTAGCATGAAAAACTCTAAGAGGGGTTTGGTACCCTTCAGACATGGCATTCATCTTTTCAAGAAGATGTGCCCTAGCACACTTGAGGAAATAGAATGCATGAGCAAGATCCCTTATGCTTCAGCAATAAGAAGCCTCATGTATGCCATGTTACGTACACGACCTGATATAGCCCATGCTGTGAGTGTCACGAGCAGATATCAATCGAATCCAGGTGAAGAATACTGGACTTCTATGAAATGTATCCTTAAGTACTTAAGAAGAACTAAGGATATGTTATTAGTTTTTGGTAGTGGAAAACTAAAGTCCAAGGATATACAGACTTGAATTTTATGTCCGATGTAGATGATCGAAAGTTGACATCTGAAAGTCTATTTGTGTGTAATGGTGATGCTGTCAATTGAAAAAGTTTCAAGGAGACAATGATAGCAGATTCCATCATGGAAGCAAAACACATCGCTGCATCAGAAGCTACGAAGAAGGCATTTTGGTATAAAAAGTTTACTGTGGAGATCAAAGTGATGCCATCAGAAGCCATTTCTCTATACTACGATAATAATGGTGCTATTGCCCTTGCTAAGGAGCCGAGGTCTCACCATAAATCCAAGCACATCGAGCGGCGATATCACCTCATCCACGATTATCTCGAGAAAGGTTAAATCGAGATCAAAAGAGTCGACTCCATAGATAATGAGGCAGACCCACTCACAAAGTCGTTGGGCCAGCAGAAGATCGAAGCCCATCTTGAAAAGATGGGACTTAGATTTATAGCCAATTGGCTTTAGGTCAAGTGGGAGTTTGTTAGATATGTGTGCCCTTGAAGCCTGATTGACTGACACTTGTAATACACTTCTAAGAGCAAAATTATAGTTTTAACTATAAATAATAAAATAAATTATTTTCTATCATATTGCGTATTTGAAAGTGTCTGTAATACATTTCTTGAGTTAATGGTAATGATAATTCTTATTTTCAAGAGTTGAAAATTCAAGACATGAATTTTCATTATTAACTCATAAAATGCTTCCGACCGTAGGATCATCATGAGGATGGTGATTGATCTGAAAGATTGGTGTACAATCGCTTCTTTACAGTAGATGAATCTTGAGTCTATGGTGTAGAGACATCGGAGCGAGAGTATAGGTATTCATTAGAGAATGAGGGCATTGAGCATGACCACCTCGAGCAGTCATAAGGAAGTCTACCTTCTCGTCGATGACTGGCTTGAAGCTGCAGTGGTGTGTCTGGTTCTTTGACCTGAGGTGCATCGACAGTTCATCTTAAGGGTGTTATAGATTGACTACACCATGACTAAGTCTCCTAGCCATTCAAAATTCTGATGTATATGTTGGCTATAGCATGTTCATTATAGAAATTGGATTACACCAAGTGGAAATCTATCTTCCTCGCTAGATGAGGAGCAGCCCTATAATAATCATGAGAATCAAGTCTATAAGCCCATAGCCATGGTAGAGTGAAATAATAGAAAGAGTTTCTATTAAAGTTTTCACATCGAACTTGAATCAAATGATTAAATCATATGACAGAAATTAGGGTTTGACGAGTTCATCTTAACCCTAATATGATCGGAGCTCAAGATAAAAGAACTTAATCATACATGTAACTATACTAAGAGATTCATTTTTAGTTCTAATGGATTTCCACCATATACTGCTAGGTGTCACTGATGGATTTTGGAAATAATTAGAATGATTTGGATGATCGATCATTCTAATTATCTGAATCAAAAAAGTTCTGATCCATCGGAAGATATTTCGATGATGTCGATGATAGAGATCATGACATATCCCATTACCATATAGAACTGAACCTAATTGGATCACATAAATAAGAATTTAGATTTGAATATCATCAATTGGACTAACCTAATTCAATTGATTTGAATTAGATTCAATTAGATTCAAAAAAATCATACTAACACACAATTGAGCCTAATGTTCTCCTTCTACAATCATTAAAAGTTATCTCGACTGAGCCAAATATGTTTGTGCTCACTCAGGTACCTTTACTTGGTCTGACTGAAGCTTGGCTAGATCAGAAAAGAGTTGTCTTAATTTATGAGATAAATTTAAGACAACACCTACCATTTTTCATCACCTACTAATTCTTATCTTTTGACTTTAGTCAAACATTGACCTTTGACACTTAGACATCTACCCAAGTGTCATGCACCCATAGGAGAGCAAATAGGGGCTTATCCCCTTGCTAAAAAGAGGAAAGGAGGGGGTGCACACCTAGGGAGACGTGCGTCCAAGGATAGGAATGCCTGAAGTCCCATATAGATAGGACTCTAAGTTGCTTCTTGGAATCAAACTAGGTGGCGCCAAGGAACTCTGCTTTGACCAGTCTTGGCACCACCTAAGAGTGTTGGAGAAGGGCTCTCATCTGATTGGATCAGTTGATGTCATCCCACCAATCAGATTTAGATCTGATTATACGAAGAGATGTGATTGGTCGGGATGATGTGGCACTGCATGGCACAGCAAGGTCTATAAAAATTCTATCTGCGCCTAGCTTTTAAGAAGTTCTCCCTTAGCCCATGCCATATTGCTCTCTGATAGGAACGCGATGTTGTCGTTAAGACACCATGTTTATCAGTTTAATCTGACTTCTAAAAATAATTAAAAATGCATAGATGGTAGTGAGTTGGATCGAATCCATAGGAAAGGTAGTATTTTTAGATTTGAAATCTTTGATTTTTTCAAAAGAAAAAGAAAAAAATTTAAAAATAGATTTTGAAGTTGAAAATTAAAATTATGAAGTGAAAATTAAATTATGCAGAAAATAAACTTGGTACTAAGATCTACTAGTTAGATCTTAGCATCTACTTGCAGAAAAATAAAAAATAATAATTAAAATATAAAAATTAAATTATAATAAAAATAAGGAGTATAAAATTAAATAATATAAAATTAAATATTGCATTAATTAAAATTTTATAATTTAAATACATAAAAGAAGAAATTAAAACAAGCTGATCTCTAATCTTGGATCGATATTGGCAAAAAGATGGTGTAGAAATCCAGCTCTTCTTCTCAGTATCCGTTGCTTTGAAGCAGTCTTTAACCCATAGCCTGGCTTCACCCTATACCAAAGCTTCACCTTGATTGGAGATATTGATTTTTGGAGACCTGGGATCCTTTTTATAGAGCTAGGAGGGCTGAAGAGTTTGCTTCTGGGCAATGTGGGACTAAGGGACTCTTTGATTGTCAAAATATAAATAAATATAAATAAAAATTAGATTAAAAGAAGTTCTAGATGAATTCTACTACTGTGGATGAAATCTGGCCATAAATAGGAATCCAACGGTCCAAAAATCATCAAAATCGGATGAGTATCGACCCAGATCAGGTCAGATTAAATTCTGGCCGTTCGATCGCGCATTGATGGAGGAAATCTGGCCGCAAATCATGCGTTGGGAGTTTTGATCACTGTCAGGAGCATTCTAGACCATTGGATCTTCATCACTTGGTTTTTTGGCCATCGGATTGCGTCAGATCGCTGATAGAATTTGAATCCAATCCAGAAATAACCACCACCGTCCGATCTTGACCGCAATCAACCACAGCCGTCTGATCACATAATTACTATTCTCATGGATCGCATGGATCGGCCGCACCACACACCACAGCTAATCAGTGCCTTTGTAGTGTAAAGACCAGATTGCCCTGTAAGCTGCGATAAATTTCTGTGGACCCTTTAAGGGTCTAGGTCCGCCACGTGTCGCGCTGTGATTCATCGATTTCTGCTGAGCTGGCGGTCTATGCTGGATCATGGATTGGCTGATGGCTTCATCAACTGAGTCGGCTTTGATGGCTTGGCTTGGCTTGGTGGCTAGGCTTGCGGAGCCGGCTGAGCCATTTTCTTTTTTATTTAAATTTTTTTATTTTATTTCTTTAGAAATTCATATCTTCTTTATTTTAGCTCCATTTTATGTGAAACTTATTTAATTATGATCAAAAAAATAAACTCTTTCTATTGATAATAAAATTTTATTTTTTTATTTTTATTATTTTATAATTAATTTTTTAATTAATAAAAATATGAATTTCTTAAAAATTATATATAAATTAATCATTAATTCTTAAAAATTAATATGAATTAATTGATAAATTAATACTTTTATTGGTAAATTTATGATGCTTATCACACCCCCCAACTTAAGCTTTGCTCATCCTCGAGTAAAGAAAGAATTTAGTTTTAAATATCTTTTTAACTTTAGAGTTTCGAATTTTACCTAAGCAGTTTTCAAAATGGCCATTGATATTCAGTAGAGCTTAAATGAGACATATCATTGGGGTATTAATACTTATCAATAGAAAAATTAAGTAAAGAACATTAAATTTTTCAGAACTTTTTCTAAATTATTCCATCTTTATCTCTGATTTGTCTAAACTTTCATATAGGCAAGTGTATTACTACTTCCATCCTTCATTTATTGATTTTTATTTGCACATTGCCCACTTTTTGATGCGAATATTATTGCTTACTTAGGCAATGGGATTCGGTTACTCGGTGGAAAACCAATATTTTTTTTTTATTTTTAATATTGTACCACTATTGAGTGTCTTAACCCTTTAAGCTTTCTATTTGATCCATGTAGCGAGTCTTGGGCCAATGACTCCCAAACCAGTTGGCTTTAGGGCACTAGGTATAGAATACCCCTCGGGCTTACTAGCTCGAATCAAATAGGCTACGAGTTAAGACTAGCTTTACAACGAGCTTCTTTGCCCTTCCCATCTTTTGATGCGAAACTCAATGCTTGCTTAGGCAAAGAGGCCCGATTACTCAGTGAGAAGTACTTGAAAACTATTTTATTAAAATAAATTTGTTATATGAAGAAACGTATAGTTATCCTACACAAGCCTATAAAAAGTAGACTTTTCTTTGATGCTAGTAGAAATAATTAGAAATGCTCCAAGAAAAAACTTTTTATGTTCTAGACTTAACTCTTTATTGAATTTTCTTAATACTTGATTCCTCAATATCTCACAGATTCTCTGATCTATGTATCAATTTTCTTTTAAAAATGCTTAGTTTAATTTGATTCTTAAGCATAATCAGGTGTCTAAATACTAAATACTAACTTTTTTGAGGACTTAAAATTTTAAAATTTTTATTTTTCTCCTCCAACTTAATCGACATTGTCCTCAATGGAGAAGAAAAAAATAAAGGGTGTAATAAAGAACATGAAAGAATACACCTGACTATATTTTTGGTCCAGCACATGCCTTTGAAAATTTGGGCTCTCCCTCCAACTTATTCAAATTATCCTAAAAAAAATAAACTAAAAAGATAAATTAGATAAAAACTAAATATTGGGTTGCCTTCCAACAAGCGCTAAGTTTACCATCTTCAGCCAGACACAATGCAGCTTACTATCCTGTGTCAAATATTGGATTGATAAATTCCAATGGTTTTGGAATTGCCAATCTCAGAAAGTTGATTTATAATCCCATTATTGATATATTTATTATTAATTTTAGAGATATAATTTATGATTCCATTCTCAGACCCATATTTATTAAGAATTTCTCCTATTTGTTCTTCTAAAGTACTCATGAATGGAGTTTTAGGAGTTAAGTTTGATTCAATGGGTGCTGGCATGGTGACTAAAAACTATTTTAATTCTGAAGTTAAATTAATGTGATCTTGCTTAAATAACTCCATTGATATTTCATTACATATCTCTTGATTTTTGTAAGAAGAACCGACTTCTAGGATTGAAGAGAACAGACTTTTGAGTTTATAAGTCTCGAGTAAATCATCTATTCTCTTTTCCCCTTTTTCTATCTTATTTAAACTGGAACTGATAGGGACACAATGCTGTCATTAAGACACCGTGTTTATCAATTTAAATCTGACTCTTTACTTTTTAAATTAACTAAAAATTATGAAGAAAGTAGTGAGTCGGGTCGAATCCACAGAGAGGCAATGATTTATTTCTAAAATCTTTGATTCTTTTTTTTTAAGAAAAGAAAGAAAGGATTTTTTTAAAAATTAAAGTTGAAAAATAGATCTATAAATAAAAATAGAATTTAAATTATGCAAAAATAAATTTGATACTAAGATCAACTATTTAGATCTTAGCAACTACTTATAGTAAAATTAAAAAGCAATAAAGAACAAATAATTTAAAGAGCTAGAATTGAAAAGAA
>QRFJ01007719.1:0-24096 GCA_006176705.1 Cocos nucifera
TTATTTGATGTTGATATGATCAACATAATTATTTTGTATTTTATTTAATTTTTAGATTTATATACATGCTTTAATCATATTATTAGATCTTAGATCTAGGGTTTATTTGCATATTTCATAGATTAATTGAATTAATCTATAGCTTTTGTTGTTAAAATTTTAAAAAAAATTTAAAATACATGCTAGAAACTCTAGGTTTTTTCTTCAACTTCTCTATCTTATTCCTTCTAAAACTATCCCACTGCTTTCAAAAAAAATGATGCTCAAGAAGAAATTGATGATGACAATCAAACCAGCAGGGCTTATGACCATGCTCAAGCTGAAATAATTTTGTATTCTCTACAATAGGGATATGCTAGCTTTCCATGAGTGCTCCATCCTGATAGCATCCCATACACAAGAAAATTGCTAATGATCCACATCAACGTAGCCTTCATTACAAAATTCTACTTCTTCGATTCATCAAAAGTATGAATGCCATCAGATCATAATAATTTTAGCTCATCAATAAGAGATCTTAGATATACATCAATAATTCTAGCAGGATGTCATAGTCCAAAAATGAGTAATGTAAGAAAGATGTTATGTTCTTTCATGCACATTCAAGGTGGTAGATTGTATGGAGTAATAAAGACTGGCCAACATAAATAAGGGGCTATTGCATGACTGAATGGCATAAAGCAATCAGTAGATGGACCCAATTGGACATTGCATGATTCTTAAGCAAATAAAGGATGGCAAGCATCAAATTGCTTTCATGCCTCACTATTCGACAACAGCGGTGCTGATTGGTTGCGGTGTGCGGTGCGGCCGGTCCACGCGGTCCATGGGAACAGTTATTGCACGATCGGATGGATGTGGTTGCTTGCGGTCAGGATCGGACGGCTGTGGTTGCTTCCGAATTTTATTCAGATACAAACATCACGCGGATCACCATCGGACGGCAGCGCTCGATCCAGGCGATGATCCGACGGTCCAGAACGCTGCCGGCGGCGATCAAGACTCCCGAAGCGTGATTTGCGGCCAGATTTCCTCGATCAAGCGCGATCCAACGGCCAGAATTTAATCCAACCCGATCTGAGCTTATCTGCATCCGATTTTGATGATTTTTGGACCGTTGGATTCCTGTTGAATGGCTGGATTTTATCAGATTTAGCAGAGTCATATCAGAGCTATTTTGATTGAAATTTTATCCAAATTTCTTTGTATTTTTACGATTACAAAGGCTATTAGTCCCATATTGCCTTTAGAAAAAATATCCAGCCCTCCTAGCTCTATAAAAAGGACCCCAGGCCATCAGAAATCGATATCTCCGATCAAGGTGAAGCTTTGGTACAGGGCGAAGCCAGGCTATGGGTTAAAGGCTGCTTCGAAGCAACGGATGCCGAGAAGAAGAGCCGAGCTTCTACACCATCTTTCTGCCAATGCCGATCCAAGATCAGAGATCAGGCTATTTTATTTTATTTTATTTTTTTAAATTTTATGTATTTAAATTCTAAAATTTTAGTTAATAAAAATTTTATTTTTGCATTTTAATTTCTTGCTTTTTATTGCAATTTAATTTCTGCACTTTAAATTATTGCTTTACAAGTAGATGCTAAGATCTAACTAGTAGATCTTAGTACCAAGTTTAAATTCTTGCATCTTTTAATTTTTGCTTTTTATTTTTCGACTTCACTTTTGATCTCAAAACTCTTCTTTTTTATCTTTTTCTTTTACAAAATCAAAGATTTCAAATCTAAAAACACTACCTTCCCTGTGGATTCGACCCGACTCATTGCTATCTACGTATTTTTTAAATTATTTTAAGAAGTCGGATTAAACTGATAAACACGGTGTCTTAACGACAGCACCGCGTCCCTATCAGGCTCGATGTCTAATGAGCTCCAGCACCAACATGAGGATATCGGGACTGCTCACCAAATGTTGGCTCACCTATAGGAGATGTTTGGTGAACAGAGTTGCGCAGCCAAATATCAAGTCACGAAATGACTTTTTAAGGCTAAGATGCGTGATGGGCAGTCAGTCCAAGATCACTGTCTGACAATGATCAAGGATATGGAAGAGCTTGAGAAGCTCGGTGTGAAGTTAGACTTGGACCTGTAGAACGATATTATTCTACAATCCTTGACTGATGCATATGGGCAATTCATCATGAATTACCACATGCATAAACTTCAAAATTTCTTGGCCGAATTAATGAATATGCTGGTTACCGCTGAGCTTTCTATGAAAGGTTCTAAAGGCTCAGTTCTTGCTATGGAACGGACTTCTTCCAAAAGAAAGTCTTATGGAAAGAAAAAGAAGTCTGTGAAAAAGCAAAAGGTGGAAGGAGCAAAGAAGAAGAAGGCAGAGCCGAAGAAAAAGGCCGATGTCAAAGGAAAGTATTTCCATTACAACAGCGACGGCCATTGGAAGCGGAACTGCCCTACTTACCTGGCCACCCTGAAGAACAAGAAGGAAGATCCTTCTGGAGGTATGCTCGTCATTGAGTCTAACCTTATGGTTTCTTCTGCATCCAGTTGGGTGCTTGACTCTGGTTCTAGTGCTCATCTGTGCACTTCCATGCAGGATCTTGAGGATAGCAGGAGGCTGAGGGATGGAGACATGATCCTACGCGTTGATAATGGAGCGAGAGTTGCTGTAGTAGCCGTGGGAATATACCCTTTTTGATTACCATCTGGTTTAGACTTAGTTTTGAAAGACTGTTATTTTGTGCCTGCAGCTAGCAGAAATTTGATTTCTGTTTCATGCTTAGCACAAGAAGGTTATGTGATCACCTTCTTTAAGGACCATTGTAACATTCTTTATGAAAGAAATAAAATTGCAAATGGTTTCCTTATTAATGGTCTTTATCAGCTACATATTGATGTACCTGTTCTAACTATCGAGCAAAATGTGAATGCCAAATGACCTAGGGATAGTCCAAACGACAGATATCTATGGCACTTGAGATTAGGTCATATAGCAGAAGATAGGATCAACAAATTGAAAAAAAAAGGGCTATTGAGTCCGTTGACTTTCGAGTCATATCCAACTTGTGAATCTTGTCTTCAAGGCAAAATGACTAAACTCCCTTTTGTTGGACATGGGGAGAGGGCCACAGATCTCCTTGCCCTAGTACATACTGATGTGTGCGGCCCATTTGATGTGTCGGTTAGAGGTAATTTTGTCTACTTCATTACCTTTACCGATGATCTGTCTAGGTATGGGTATATGTATCTTATGAGACACAAGTCTGAAGCTTTTGAAAAGTTCAAAGAATTCAGACATGAAGTAGAAAAACAAACTGGAAAATCCATTAAGGTTCTTCGATCAGATCGAAGAGGTGAATACCTTAGCAGAAAATTCCTAGACTATCTAAAGAAAAATAGTATAGTCTCTCAATGGACTCCACCAGGAACACCTCAACTCAACGAGATTTCAGAATGGAGAAATTGGACTCTATTGGATATGGTTCGATCCATGATGAGCTTCACAGACCTCCCTGATTTTCTTTGGGGACACTCATTGTTAACTTCGATTTATCTACTGAATAGGGTTCCCTCTAAAATCGTTGCTACCACACCATATGAGATATGGCATGGTAAGAAACCAAGTCTGAGTCATCTAAGAATTTGGGGTTGTCCAGCTCATGTCAAAAGACAACAAGCGGACAAGTTAGAGTTTAGGTCCTTCAGAGCTCGATTCATAGGATATCCAAAAGAGTCTTTAGGATACTATTTCTACATTCCAGAAGATCATAATGTGATTGTGAGTCGACATGCCATATTTCTTGAACAATAGTTTATTCAAGACAGTGGCATTGGAAAATAGATCAATCTTGATGAGAACATCTCATAAGTGGAACGAGCTAAGGACCAATTGGAACCAAATCAGGTTGAGCCAATAAGAACACTACCTCCTCCACCTTGTAGATCGAAAAGAGTTTCCCATCCCCTGAGAGATACTTAGGTATTATTTCAGAGGAAGTAGAGAAAATGTTCCTCGTAGGTAATGGTGCTCATGGTGATGATCCCAAAACCTACAACGAGGCGATATCAGATATCGACTCTGAGAAATGGCTAGAGGCAATGCAGTCAGAAATTAACTCGATGCACTCAAACCAAGTCTGGACCTTGGTAGATCCACTAGAAGGTATAGTACCTATTGGGTGTAAATGGATCTTCAAGAGAAAGATTGGTGCAGATGGGAATGTGGAGACATTCAAGGCTAGACTAGTGGCAAAAGGTTATAGTCAACGTGAAGGCATTGACTATCAGGATACCTTTTCCCCAATGGCTATGCTAAAATTCATTCCGCACATTGCTTGCCGTTGCAGCCTATTTCGATTATGAAATATGGCAAATGGACGTGAAAACGGCATTCTTAAATGGATATCTTGAGGAAGATATCTATATGGAACAGCCGCTAGGTTTCACATCCAGTGATACTGATCACAAGGTTTGCAAGCTGCAAAGGTCCATATATGGACTTAAGCAAGCATCTCGGAGCTGGAACACTCGTTTCAATGATGTGATCAAAAAATTTGGTTTCATCAAAAATAAAGAGGAACCATGTGTTTTCAAAAAGGTCAGTGGGAGCGTTGTTGTCTTCCTCGTATTATACGTGGATGACATCCTCCTTATTGGAAATGATATTCCCATGTTGACGACAGTCAAAATATGGTTGTCCAAGGAATTCTCCATGAAAGACCTAGGTGAAGCATCCTTTATTCTAGGAATTAAGGTCTATAGGGATAGACCGAATAGGATGCTAGGACTTTCACAGAAGATGTACATAGAGAAAGTACTAAAGAGGTTTAGTATGGAAAACTCTAAGAGGGGATTAATATCCTTCAGACATGGTATTCATCTTTCCAAAAAGATGTGCCCCAGCACACCTGAGGAAATAGAATGCATGAGCAAGATCCCTTATGCTTCTGCAATAGGGAGCTTCATGTATGCCATGCTATGTACATGACCTGATATAGCCCATGCTGTGAGTGTCATAAGTAGATATCAGTCAAATCCAGGTGAAGAACACTGGACTTCTGTGAAATGTATCCTTAAGTACTTGAGAAGAACTAAGGATATGATGTTGGTCTTTGGTAATGGAGAACTCCAAGTCCAGGGATACACAGACTTAGATTTTATGTCTGATATAGATGATCGAAAGTCGACATCTGGCAGTCTGTTTGTGTGCAATGATGGTGCTGTTAGCTGAAAGAGTTCCAAGCAAACAGTGATAGCAGATTCCACCATGGAAGCAGAATATATCGCTGCATCAGAGGCTGCGAAGGAAGCATTCTGGTATAAGAAGTTTGCTGCAGAAATCAGAGTAATGCCATCAGATGCCATTCCTCTATACTGCGACAACAATGGCACCATAGCCCTTGCTAAGGAGCCGAGGTCTCACCAGAAATTCAAGCATATTGAGCGGCGATACCACCTCATCCGCGATTACCTTGAGAAGGGTTACATCGAGGTCAAGAGAGTCGACTCCGCAGATAATGTGGCAGACCCACTTACAAAGCCGTTGGGCCAGCAGAAGTTCGAAGCCCACCTTGAGAAGATGGGACTTAGACTTGTAGCCAATTGGCTTTAGGATAAGTGGGAGATTGTTAGATATATGTGCCCTAGAAGCCAGAATTGGCTGACACTTGTAATACACTTCTAGGGGCAAAATTGTAATTTTGACTAATATGAATAAAATGGGTTATTTTCTATCACATATGTGTATTTAGTGTCTGTGATACATCCTTTGAGTTAATGGTAATGATAATTCATATTTTCAAGAGTTGAAAATTTAAGACATGAATAATCATTATTAACTCATAAATTGCTCCCGACCATAGGATCATCACGAGGATGGTGATTGATCCAGAAGGTTGGTGTACAATCGCTTCTCTTTAGTAGATGAGTCTTGAGTCTACGGTGTGGAGACACCGGAGCGAGAGTATAGGTACTCGTTAGAGAACGAGGGCACTGAGCATGACCACCTCGAGTAGTCATTAGGGAGTCTACCTTCTCGTCAATGACTAACTCGATGCTGCAGTAGTGTGTCTGGTTCTTTGACCTGAGGTGCATCGGCAGTTCACCTTGAGGGTGTTATAGTTTGACTACACCATTACTCAGTCTCCTAGCCATATGGAACCCTGAGGTGTATGTTGGCTATAGCATGTTCATTGTAGGAACTGGATGGCATCAAGATGGAATCTATCTACCTCGGTGGTAGAGGAGCAGCCCTATGATGATCATGAGAATCAAGTCCAGAAATCCATGGCCATGGTAGAGTGAAATAATAAAAAGAGTTTCTATTTAGATTTTTCACATCGGACTCGAATCGAATGATTACATCATATGACAGAGACTAGGGTTTGATGAGTTTACCTTAACCCTAATCTGATCGGGGCTCAAGATAGAAGAACTGAATCACACTAGTAGCTGCACCAAGAGGTTCACATTCAGCTCTGATGGGTTGCCACCATATACTGCTAGGTGTCACTGGTGGATTTTGGGAGCAATTAGAATGATTTAGATGATCGATCATTCTAGCTGTTCGAATCAGAAGAGTTCTGATCCATCGAAAGGAGTTTCGATGATGTCGATGATAGAGATCATGACATATCCCATTACCATACAGAACTGAACCTAACTGGGTCACACAAATAAGGGTTTGAATCTGGTGATCATCAATTGAACTGATCCAGTTCAATTGATCTGAATGAGATTCAATTAGGTTCAAGAAAATCGTGCTAGCACTCGATTGAACCTAACGTTCTTCTTTTACTATCATAAATAAGTTGTCCTGTCTGAGCCAAAGGAGTTTGTGCTCAATTAGAGGCCTTCATATGGTCTGACTGGAGGTTGTCCAAGTCAGAAAAGGTTGTCTTATTTTGTAAGACATTACCTGCCATTTTTGGTCACCTGCCATTTCTTGTTCTTTGACTTTGGTCAAAAGTCTACCTTTGACTGGTCAAATGTTGACCATTGACACTTTGACTTTTGACCACATGTCACGCACCTATTGGAGAGCTGGTGGGGGCCTGTCCCCCTGCCAGAACCTAGCAAGGAGGAGGGTGCACGCCACCCTAGGCGTGTACCCAAGCTGGAGGCGCCTAGGAGTCCTTGTTGGACAAGGACTCCATCTCCTTTTTGGATTCCAATTAGAGTTCTTCTAAGAACCAACTTTGACTGGTCTTAGGCACCCTCTAAGGAGGAATCCAGGGGACTCTATTCCCACCAATCAGATTTAGATCTGATTTCACAAAGGGTTGTGATTGGTTGGGAAGAAGAGGAGTTGGATCACAGTTAGTCTATAAATAAGACCCTGTACCCAACTCAAAGAGGCTAAGAGTTTCCATATGCCCAAAGGCCTTTTCTCCTCTCCTCCTCCATGCCAAAGCTTCTTCTCCCTCTCCTCTCCACATCCAAAATAGTTTTGGAGCTTGGTTGGTGTGATCCAGATCAAAGAAAGGCGATCAAAAGCAAGAAGGCTGCACTGCTGCAAAGGACGACTGCTGATCTTCAAAAGGAGTTTTGAAGATCCTCCAGATCAGATCCAGATCTGATTTTTGAAGATGTGATAGAGAAGAAGAGGATCTCCAAATTCAACCCAAGTGGATACCGGTAGAGGCCAGGCGCTTGCGTGGCTAGATCCAGAATCTTCCATTGCATACAGGATCATCAACGGGTAATTGGATTACCCAAATCAGGTAAATTAAATTTGATTTAATTTATCCTTATTTTATTTTATTTATTAAAATAATAAGAATTAGATCTGAAATATTTTAGATCTAATACAGATCAAAGAGAAAAATTTTGAAATATATCTCTTGATCTGATCAGATCTGAATGAACCTGGATCGGAAAATCATGATTTCCCTTCACAGATTCCCTCGAAGACTCATATGATGTAGAGCTCCATGTATGGCATAATTATTATTTCATCAGGTGCTAGAAGTGAGTGAGACACATGGTGGGTTAGGGTCGGCTCAAGAGGTCCTGCAATCATAATTTTCTCTGGTTTCGCCCTTCTATTTAAGCCTTTCTTCTTCCTTCCGACTTTCCATCTTCGTCTGCATTTTCTCTTTCTCCTCCTTCGTTCTTCGTTGCCTTCAAGCATCTTGCTCTCCTCCCTCGTGATTCCTTTGACCGTCTACATTTTTTCGATAGCATCTCATTCTCTCAACCATCTTCTCCAGTTCCTCAACCAGTTTAGGTTAGTTTCTTGCCCTTTTTTTTTTAGTTTCTCTACTTTTTCGTACTTTATTAGATCTTCTCTAGGTTTCACAAATGAGTTTCACCGTTTCCCCTCTCCGAGGTTCTGCTATCCTTTTTTCTGATTTTCGAAGATTTTTTGGTGTTTGTTTGATCCTAATGTCTTCGGAAGCTTCTTAGTCCACTGGTTCTAGGAGTCCATTCGGTCCGGCCTCCCAAAATCCTAACTCCAAAGAAGAGACCGAGCTTAGGGATATATCCCATCTGACCTTTATACCTGGCACTATTTCTTGTTCCTTATCCCCGGATGACCTTTTCTTAATTAAGATCCAATATGGAATCTCTCCTGAGTATGAATTAGAACTTTCAGGACCAAGTGACCGAGCTTGTTTCCCTCCTTTAGGCCATTTTTATCTATACTTAGAAACTTTTCGTACCGGACTGAGACTTTCTCTCCCCCCTTTTATGGTTATCCTTTTTCATTTTTTGAATATCTTCTTTACTTCTATATTGCTGAACTCCTTTAGGTTTATTATCGGGTTCATCTTCCTTTGTCTCTCCGTTGAAGTTCGTCCAATCATTTTCTGATCCAAAACTACTATACCTTCAAATGTCATCCTTCCGTGAAAGACTGATGGTACTTCTCGTCCCAGTTTGGTAAGAAAGAATTGATAAAAGATGCCACTTTCTTTATCCACAACTGGAAGGAGAAGTTCTTCTTTATGTCCTACCTAACTCTAGAATTAGGACTTCCTCTCGGGGGTCTTCTTAGAGAGCCAGTCTGCTGAGCTCTTAGTTTAGAGAGAGACGACCTTAATTTTGCCAATAGACTCAGGACCTACCGGATCCCCCTCCTATTCGAACTTCTGAAAGATCATACTTTGTTCAATAAGGACTTAAGTCCTCTTAATCCTGCTGGTATATCTCTGCACTTCATAAGTTTTCTTATATTAATTTTTTTTTTTTATTGTGATCCCTTCTTTAGTGCAGAGATGGATGCTAAGGCAGTCGAGATGCTCGCTATGGGGCTTCAAGCTGGCAAGAGGAAAGGAAAGGCACCATGCGAGTGTTCGAAAAACTGAAGGGTCGATATTCTGAGCTCTGCGGCATCCGTCGATGCCACTGCTATTCTCAAGGTTACTGATGACATCGAGATTGCCCCTGCTATCAAGGTTGGCACCACTGATGGGGCCATAGTGCCTCCTACATCCTCACATCCTTCTGCTAAAGTTCAAGTTCTGGAGCTTCCTACTGGAGGAGAGAAGAGAGAAAAAAAGAAGGAGAAAAAGAAGTCGATCACCGTAAAGGTTCGGCACAAGGCTCATCCCAGTGAGTCCAATGATAACGACGAAGATCTAGAAGAAAATCCCTTCTACAACCAGGACATTATTAAGGATTTGGTTGATAAATTTTTCCTACCTAAGGTGGTAGACAAGATTGCCGATTTTAATTATGAGCAACGCACTTGGGATTCCCTCAGAGCCTTCCTTGAGATAATCACCTTGTCTTTTCTCTTTTCTCTTTTCTTATATGTGCATAACCCAATTTACTCCTTACAGTAGAGTCACCAATTGCTTGCCCACATCAAAATGGTGAATCGTTTCAGGTTGAAAGTGCTAAAGGCTCAGGAGGATCACCAAGCCGAGGTCAGTCATCTCTAGGAGGAGAAAGTCGTTAAAGTCGACTGCCTCATAAAGGAGAAGGCTATCGAGGTCAAGGGTCTTCAAGAGGCACTCAAGAAGGAAGGACAAACATTGGTGGGGCTAAAGGCTACTTTGACCTTAGAAGAGAAGAGGAGGAAGAAGGTTGAAGCCGAGATCTCCTAACTAAAGGAGCAGATTTCAAGGTAGATCTCGGAGGTGAAGGTCCGAGCAGTAAAGGAGTTTAAGGTCCCCTATAAAATGAGAGACTTGAATGTTAAGTTCAGCCAGAAAGCCTTCATCGAGGGATTCGTACTCTATGAGGACAAGATAGCTAACAAATTTTTTAAGCTCGACCTCAGTTTCTTGGTCGAAGGAGCTCCTGGCGAAGATGAAAGGAATATGCCCTCAAGCCAATTTATTTTTGGGGTGTTCTTTGTCTTCCAAACTCGTGTAATGACATTTTTAATAAAAGGCATTTATTTCATCATATGCAGTGTCTTATTATTTATTTAAGATTATGATGAACCCTATAAATTAGGGCTATGGTTTTAGGATTATGATGAGATCATACTAGTGAGACCTAAAATCTTAAAACCCTAATTTAAATATTCCTAGTCGATGGGACATTGAGTTAGGGATCAATGTTTTTCGGTAAGACTAGCACATTCTTTGTATGCTCAAATGAGAGGGTGATTGATCTCACAATAACTTGTGTATGACACTAATACAAGAATGTGGGTGCTCATTAGAGAATGAGTTCACTGAATTGATCCAAATTGAGAATATCTAATGGAGTCTTATCTACATGTCAATAGATGGTTCTCATAGTGGAATTTGTGCATGTAATCCTTTGACCTGAAACTACCATAGAATCTTATATATATAAATCCATATTTTGGTTCATACTCATTCATGACTTAGTTATGTACGGGATGATCTGGATATGGTAAATTATATATATGAAGATTGTGAGTAGGTTAACAAGGAATCGATCACTCCTGGTAAGAGGAAAATAGCATCCTACCTACTTCAAACAAATAATGATTCAGGAAGACTTTGATCAAAGCATGATGAAAATTAGAAATGGTTTCTAATATTTTATTAAATAAATCATTATCATAAGATTGAAAGAGAAATGAATATGATATTGGGATTGACATATTTCCATACCCAGAGTCATATTCAGGATGCAGGAAGATCGAAGGATCTAGTTGCATGGTAATTTTCACTGAAAGATATTTTTGAATTTTTCCATCAAAATTTCACATCTTTCGGATAGTCATGATACGTTGCTAGACGTCAATCATGTCTTGTGGGTTTGATCAAGTTAAAATTTTAATTTGATCATTAAATTAGAAAGTGTTCTAAATTAAGTCAAATTGGGTTGGCTAGTTTTGACCTAAATCGGTTTGGTTGAGTTCTAACCAGATTAGGTCAAATCACACCCTGACTCACTGCTGATTAGATGTGGAACCCAATGGGTCACACACAAAGAGAATTGATTAAGGGTCTAATTAGATTAGACCATGTTTGCAAGATGAATATGCTAGCACATATAGCAAACCCTAGCACCAGGATTCGAATTGGATTCGAATCAGCTTTCAATTTGGGCTAATTTAGATCCGATTTGAGCCAAATAGGATTTGGTCTTGAGTTAGATTAACCTAGATTGATTGGGCTTCAGATTGGGTGCCACCTACCAGCATCCCACATGCCAGAGAGTCTCTCTCTTATGCGTGGGAAGTATTTCATGCGCAAAGGACTCTTTGGCGCATGGAATAAGATGGCGCCTACCTTCTTTGACTTTTTCCATATATTATGTCATGTAATCTTTTTTAATTGGCATGGACATCAGATATGGGGTGTAGAAGAGTCCTTCTGTAGATGAAAGACTTCTTTTTTCTTTTAAATTTTTTGCCCATGATGTTTTGTCGCCCAAGACCCCTTGCCGCCCAAGACTCCATGTCGCCTACTCCTCCTTGACGTCTCTTGGACCAAGTCAAAGTCTCTTGGGTCTTTGACTATTCAAAGATTATCTCCATGCCTTCTTGCTGATTGGGCGTCCCTTTTTAGAGCCATTAGATGGCCTTGTTTCTTGATCTAATGGATGAAAAGGGAGGCACCAAAGATGATGCATTGCGAATCTTCGTAAAAACTTACGTAGAATTAGTCCAAGAGTCCTACTTTAAGGCACCTCTTAGACTAAGTCTATATCTCATTTTTTTACTGATGAGGTGTGAGATTGGCTGATGGAGTGTGAGAAATGGATAAGGAAAGGGCGTGAGATTTTTGTTGGCATCCTTACGTACATTATAAATAAGGGTGCGCATCAAGAGTCCGGAGAGAGTAAACATTATCTTTTCTTTCTTACAAGAGTTTTTTTTTGTCCAATTTTCTTTTCTTCCTTTCTCTTATCTAGACCTTGTCCTTATAAGGACAAGAAGTCATCTTAAGACTAAGAGATTAGGAAGAAAAATTAAGAAGATAAAAGAAAAAGAAAGATAGATAGGCAAGGAAGGTGACATAAAGGCTTAAGAAGGTCTTGCCCTTTTTAATTAAAGTTCTTATTATAAGAATTTTAATTATATAAATTAGAGGTGCTGGTGTCTTGATCAAGTCTCTATGTGGATCAACATTGGAGGGTGTACACGTGGGCACCTAGTGGAACCCCTGACGAACTACTACCGACGATCAGACTCAATTTAGGGTTTAGCGATAAGAGGTATGTTCTAATACTTTCTTTTATATTACAATTGTATGTTATATGATTTAATTACTAATAAGGTGGTCCTAGGCTTTTGGGTTTGGTTTATTTGATTTCATGTTTTTGCTCTTAAATCCATGCTTTCGTCCTGTGCACCGAACCCAATAGAAGAGGCGGGACCATCTATCATCGTGGCCAACCTCCCCCTACCAAGCCTATTGTTGAAGAGCCAAGGCCGACTGATGCTTCATCAAACTCCTTAGCTGCTCTCCCAGAGGTCTGAGACCTCCTATTTTATATTTTTTCTTTTCATTTATTTTCTTTCCTGTACTTGAAAAATATTTTGATTAATAAAGATAAGTTTATTTTGAGAGTAAGTTCTTTCTTTTGTGAAATCTATGTTGTGATGCTTTTATACTTCAAGTGCAGTCTCCTGTCAAAGCCGACCCCTTACCTCAAGGTGTTTTCCTGATGGCCCATGTAAAAAACTTAAGGCGGAAGGTTCATTAACTTAAAAGAAAGTTAGGAAAAATGGAAGGAGAGCTTCAAAAATTCAAAAAGAGTTATGCTGAAGCTAATGTTAAGATCAACCATCTTTGTCAAGTCCATAAGAAGGATGCCATGGACTATATCAACAAGAAGCGTCACTTGATTGAAGAGCTAGAAAGGACGAAGAAGCTCAGTAGTGATAAGGCTGTTGGAAAATGTATCCTAAAGCCAATCATCTAGATTGTAGATGGTTGAGCTAAATATAATTTATACTTAAATTTTAATTAAATAAAATTATTATTCTGATAATTTTATTACTTTGTGCATCTTTCTGTAATGAACTCTCTATGATGAAGTCCTTAGGACTATTTAGACTCGACAAAGGAGGATTTGTCGTTTAGTCCTTAAACTGATCGTGACCAAATAATTTGTTGTTACCTAGGATGACAACATTAATCAAGAGTAGGTCGTTGTGTGCAATAATTGTTGCTTATCCTCTTAATCAAGAAGCATAGTGATGCTGTTATAACATGCAAGTGAAATGTAGGAGTACATTTTACTGATCGTGACTCAACTACGGAGCTCTCTTCTACCAAGATTGCTCATGAAGAATATAGATATATGTGTCCCTTAGAGCTAAGATCATCATGGTGACTTGCAAGCAACTCACTATACTTAGGTACCAGACTACTTAAATTTTTAATTCAGTGATGGAAGGCTACTGGGTGTAGTCAAGTACTTGGCTTATCGGTCTATAAGTCAAGATGAGATTGACTCCTCCAACAGTTGGAGCAAGTGCATCGCTGTATTTTAATTTAGCAAATTCTCGGTTGGAATAGTCTATATGATGGATGCTGAATTTTGAAATATAATATGGATGAATTTTAGGATTGACAGTTAACCCTAGATCATCCTATGAGCATCGTGGTCAAGGGGATGAATTATACGGTAACCATATACCATAGGTTCGTAGATGTTACATTGCAATTTTTGACCTATCTAAATATCGGGTACCATTACTAGATGATCACATCGATTAGTACAGAAAATTAGTTCTTGTGCTACCGACTTAGGATTCGAACTTATGGGGTCACACACAATAGGAGTTCCTACTTGATCTGATGGTTGATCAAAAGATTCCACTGGATTAGGACCAGTTATTATTGGAGAATTAATTAACAATTAGATTATTGATTAGCTCAATTTGATTGAGCGATGAGGAATTGATTGAGTTTAATTGAATTTGATTCAATTAGATTTGACCTGATCAGATCATATGATGATCTAATCACTTAGGAAGATGGACCCTGATTTGATCATGGGTTGGACTCGATTAATTTCTAATTTGATTAGAAATTAATTAAATTGGGTTAAAGCCTAATATGATTGGGTTTATTCTAGTTTTAATTGGTCAAGACAAATTAGTTTGGATGAAACAAATTTGATCGAATTCAAAGCTAGTTTGAATTTCTATCTCCTTACGCCATTGACCTTTGATCCATTTTTTTTTCTTCACGCACATTGGCAATGTGCATGGGATTTCACCATGCTAGAAGGAAGTTGTGCACCTCCTCTTATCTATCTTTGATCTGGTCTAAGCATTGGATCAATCAGATTGAGAGCGAGTTGAATTTTGAATTCAACTTATGTTAGTTAGTTTGATTGAAACTTTCCAACTCCCTCTCATCCTCATCTCCATGCCTAAAGCTCTCTTTCTGTCGCATATTTTTGTGTGTTCTAGGTATGGGCACACAGAAGGAGAGTCCTTCTATGCATCAATCTCTTGGGATTTGCATTGGAATGGATTAGGAGTCCTCTTGAATTTTAAATTCAAGAGATTGGTTGAAACAAGTTCAACCAAACCTATCATTATCCTCCCATGCATAGATACCTATGAAAATGGATTTTTTCTAGGCATGTGAAAAAGGGATCTACATAAGAAATCAGATAAGAGACCTTGGGTGTGCATGAGGTATCGAAAGATTTCTATGAGACAAAAATCAGAGAAGGGCACCACCTTCTGGGTGTGAGGTTTTTTTTTTTCAAAAAGAGAAAGGGATCAAGGTTCTTAAGGGTGAGTGCTAAATCCTAGAGTGGGGACTCTAAATTTGGATGGAGAGTTTGAGTGTCAGATCTCCACCGGCTTGCACCACCATCTCATCTTCCTCCATTGCATCTTCTAATTTCTAGAGCATCCGAAAGATCAGGAGCGATTACTTAACGTAGAGGCCGAACACGTGTACAGCTGCAACGCAATGCAGGAGCGATTTTTCAGTGGATCCAGATTGCAGTGATCATCTACCCGTGCATAGGTACTATGCTCTGAACATAGATTGGTCAATAAATGCAATTTATTGATTGATTATATTTTATTTTTTTAATGCATATTAACATATCAAAGATCCTAAAGTAGGGTTTTATGGTTAGATCATAGCATGCAATAAATTATTGTAGATTAATTTAGTTTCTGCTATCATTTTTCGAAAAAGTTTCGAAAAGCATGCTTAGAACCCTACTAGATTTCCTTTAGTTGATATCAGAGCAATAGGTTGCTTGATATATTTTTATATAAATTAGAAAGATTTAATGTGTAATACAATAATCACACGCACTGTAGGTTGTCCTACTGTAAGATTTATTCCTTATAGTGGAGAGGTTGTCTTGATATGTTGCGATTTATAACTTTAATTATAAAAAATTTTAGATATGATCTAATAAATTTTTATGATATATTTTGAATTAATTTAAATCTAAATTTTATCATGAATTAGTGTTTAGATTAGATCTAAATATTTCATAATTTTTATGTAATGTACATAGATTTAGGTTAAATTTGAACAGGATCTTGTGAAGGTTCTGTTCGCTGGTCGAGCGAGCTCGACCAGCGTGCCAGTCTGAAATGGTCTCTGGACTGCTACTCCAGCTACCTCTATCAGGAACCAGGCTAGCTCAACTTTTACTCCAGCTCGACTTTTATTTGGGCTAGCTGGGATTAGATCCAAGCCAGCTCGATTGAAAGTCGGCCTTCTAAACTTTTTTTCGAGCCATTTTCTCAGAAATCCAACTGACTTGGCTTATGATCGGGCCGACTCGGATGGGATCCAAGCCAGTTCGATGAAATATTGGGTTTTCAATTTTTTCTACTCAAACTAACTATCTTAAGGATCGAGCTAAGCTTGGCTTTTACTCAGGCCGACTTTGATGGCTATTTTTGATTGAACAAACCTACAACTAGTACTTGTTTGTGAAATAAGTCGATCCATTTTTGAAATAAGTTAACCTATTTAGTGAAACAATGCTAGGTTGTAAAGAATCTTTCAAAAACTAAAAATTATTTTTGAAATACTAAACCCTAACCCATTAGTCCAAAACTTAATTAAAAGAATTAAGTGTTATCTAGTAGGATCTAAAATTATGAATTAAAAATTCTAAGATAAATTCATAATTTTATGGGTTAAAAGATTAGATGAATTAGGTCCATTAATTGGATTAGACCTAAGATTAGTTAAAGAATAGATTAATCTAAAGTAGTTGATCAAATCTAACCAAGTGTTGACTTAGATTAGATCAAAGATACTCTAGACTCAACTTCAATAGTTGTAGTTGAATGAGTCCATGTCTTTAATGAGACCAAGATGGACTTAATTCATGGCTAAGTGGTCTAACCTATAATTACTAGATTGATCTGATTAAACTTAATTAATTGATTGGTGTCTAAGGTAAGTCTGGCAGTTTAGACCAGTGATTTTTAATTGGGAGCTACTTGCACTAATTTGATCTTTATTGAGTTAATGACATATCTCTTCCATTGATCTCACTTACCTAGCCGACATGGTCGATTAGGATTTGATTATATCAATTAGTGATTCGAGCAGACCCATGTTACTAAGAATTAGTTTGACTGATTTCAACTCAGAAAGATTGAATTAGGTGCCCATGGATCGAAATTGATCCTAGTCCTCATCAATTGATTTGGTGAAATCAGTGCGAGGATTTGACTTGATGAAGTCGGTGGAAGAAATATGGTTCGTATCTTTTCTATCTCAAATCATAAGTAAATTAAATTCTCTAAATTATTAGATTCTTAAAACGATAAGTTTATGAGGATAACTGAGTCAAAGCCTCCCATTAAGGTGAATAGTAATGAGTCTAATTTTTTAGATGGACATTGGAGGTGCCTTACACATGATGTTCATCTGGATATTGAAATTACCGTCTATCATATGATGATTAGATCACACTCTTTGAACTATAATTTGATTAGCCAGAGCTTTCCTCATGCCTGGTTTTCATTCGCTTGATGCACTGAAGTCAATCATGTTAATAGTTAGACCTAATTAGACCATTTTAGTGGAGGCAAAAGCCTACTGATTTAATTTTTGAGGTAAAATCTAAATTACTAAAAATTATTTGAAGAAATAATTGATTGTGAACCTACCAATTGATGCACGTGGGTTAGCTAGAGCTTTTCTCGGACTCATTTGTATTCTATGTAGATTTTAGTACCCACTAAGAAATTAGTGTAATTTCTCGAATTGGAGGTAAAGGCTACCAATTTATTTAAAAATAATAAGAGGATCTTTAGACTAAAATCCAAGTCTTTAGGGTTAAATAATTGAAGTACTAATATGGTCTCATATTTTTCTTTCAAATAAATAGAATGACTAGTGTAAGTGTACTCCATTTACTATTGGATAGTAACAAGCATTTAGGACCTGAATACGAGGAGTCTAGTATTGACCCTAATCAGGCAGACCCAAAGAGAAATGATCTTCTTGACCTAAATAGGCTGAACAGGAGAAATTAGCAAGTGGTTGCTGGTCAAGACTGTTATACGATAACATCTTGTAATTTCTCTATTTGTAATATATCTACTTAGGTATTGGATATTGGGAGTCCATTTTACATATGTAATTCATTGCATGGACTTCAAATTGGTAGAAAGTTTGAGAATGGTGATAGATTTCTTAATGTTAGAGATGGAAGTAAAGTTTCAGTCTTAGCATTGGAAACTCTCAAGCTTATTTTCAAAAATAATATTATCATTTTAAGTGACTATCACTATTGTTCATCTTTTATGATGAACATAATATCTATTGGGCTTTTGGTCCAGGATGGTTATTGTTTATCAACAAAAAAATATTATTGTGATATCATTATGAATGATATTATAGTAATGCGAGGATAATTAAGAAATGATATTTATATTTTATCATAGTCTATTTGTGTATTGTACACATCAAATAAATATCCTAAACTAGATGTTGTCACTAATGCCTATCTTTGGCACTGTCGGCTAGGTCATATAAACAAGAATAGGATCAACAGGTTAGTCAAAATGTATATTCTTGATGTCGATGATTGTGAATCATTGACTATCTGTGAGTCCTGCCTTCTTAGTAGGATGACCAAATCATCTTTTACTAGAAAGGATGAACGGGCTACTAAGCTTCTAGATCTAGTACATACTGATGTATGTGGATCTATGAACATATGTGCTAGAAGTGGCTTCTACTACTTCATTATATTTATTGATGATCTATCTAGATATGGGTATGTCTATCTTATGAAGAGTAAATCTGATTTATTTGAAATGTTCAAATGATATCGAAATGAGATAGAAAAATAACTTAGAAAGAGTATTAAAACTTTTCGGTCAGACCAAGAAGGTGAATACCTCTCCAACGAGTTCTTGACATATCTCGGAGAGAATGAGATTCTCTCACAATGGACCTCTCCTAAAACACCACAGCATAATAGTGTATCCGAAAAGAGGAATCGAATCTTATTAGATATGGTTCAGTCCATGATGGGGTTTGTGAGTCTGCCAATTTTATTTTGAGAGTATGCACTCGAGACTGCTTATTTTGTTTTAAACAACGTTCCAAGCAAGTATGTTGTAAAGACTCCATATGAGACATGGACTGGTCGTAAGCCAAGACTCTCTCACCTTAAGGTTTGAAAATGTCCGGCTTATATAAAATGTTTATAGCTAAAAAATGTTGGACCTAGGTTCGAAAAGTGTTTGTTTATAGGGTATCCTAAAAAAACTAGGGGATATTACTTTTACTGAAGAGTAAAAGGTGTTTGTCAGCAATAGGATAATTTTTTTGGAAAAAGAGTTTTTTATAGAAGGAATAGTTGCCTCTAATGTTGAGATTAGTAAAGTTCAATAGGTAGAAGAACCGACATATTCTAGTAAACTTGCAGACTTGGATTTGATAAGATCAAACCCAAAGCTTGTTGTAGAGGCATCCTTGAGGAGATCCGATAGAGTACAGCATCAACCAAATAGATACTATGGTTTTTTGGTCCGAGATGGTGATCCTGTTGAACTCGATGAGAATGATGAGAATCCGATCACCTACATGGATGCTATGCAGAGAACCGACTCTGATAAGTAGCTAGAGGCCATGAAGTCCAAAATAGAGTTCATGAAAGTCAATAGTATATGAAAATTGGTTGATCCAC
Source organism: Cocos nucifera (assembly GCA_006176705.1). Classification (NCBI taxonomy): domain Eukaryota; kingdom Viridiplantae; phylum Streptophyta; class Magnoliopsida; order Arecales; family Arecaceae; genus Cocos; species Cocos nucifera. Next base: position 19,509 of record QRFJ01007719.1, read on the forward strand.
CTAAAGAGGTAAAATCCATTAGGTGTAAGTGAATTTTTAAAAGAAAATAAGATGCAGATGGAAAGGTAGAGATCTATAAAGCCTGTCTAGTTGCCAAAGGATATCGTCAACATTATGGTATTGACTATGACGAGATATTCTTCCTAGTGGCAATGCTCAAGTTCATTCAGATCATGCTTGCAACCATGAGATCTGGCAAATAGATGTGAAAACAGCTTTTCTAAATGGAGAACTAGATGAAGAGGTATATATGATATAGCCTGAGGGTTTCATATCCACAGACGAGTCTAAGGTATGCAAGCTTCAAAGATCTATCTATGGATTGAAGCAGGCATCTCGGAATTGGAATATGCATTTTGATAAAGTAATCAGAACGTATGGCTTCATTAAGAATGAAGAGGAATCCCACATGTACAAATGGGCTAATAGTTATGTAGTTGTATTTCTTGTACTATATGTGGATGATATTCTCTTAATCGAGAATGACACCCCTGCATTATAGAAAATAAAGGTTTGACTGTCGTTTCAATTCTCCATGAAGGACTAGGGAGAAGCTTCCTACATCTTAGGGATGAAGATCTAAAAGGTTGCTTGGGTAGTCCTAGTCTGCATACATTGATACCATGCTGAAGAGGTTCAACATGGTAAATTCCAAGAAAGGCTATCTCCCGATAGGCCATAAAATTTCTTTCTTAAAGAGGGATTGTCCAACAACTCTTTAAGAGAAAGAGCATATGAGTAGAATATCATATGCTTTGATAGTGGATTCTATTATGTACATCATGATATGTACGAGACCAAACATGGCATACTCAGTAGGGATAATAAGTAGATACCAGTTTAATCCGGATGAGAATCACTAGAAGATTATAAAGATAATCCTGAAGTATTTGAGAAATACTAAGGATCAGTGGCTCATCTATGGAGATACTGACTTGAAACTTATGGGATATACTAATTTTAGTTTTCAATTAGATCATGATGATAGCAAAAGTGTATCAGGTTATATGTTAATCTTAAATGGAGGAGCGGTCTGCTGGAAGAGTTCCAAGCAGTATACTGTAGCCAATTCTGTGTGGAAGGTGAAGTATGTCGTGGCATTTGATGCTGTGAAGGAAGCTGTATGGCTGTGAAAGTTCATTGATGAGTTAGAAGTGGCACCCTCCTTGGATGGTCCGATTCTGCTTTACTGTGATAGCACTGGAGTCATAGCTCAAGCGAAGGAGCCGAAGGCACATTAGCGTACCAAACACATTCTGCATTGCTACCACTTTGTGCAAGAAATCATAGAGCAAAGTGATGTTGAGCTTTAGAAGATTGATGAAAAGGAGAACGTGCTAACCCATTTATTAAAGCTTTCGAAATCAAAGAGTTCGATAATCACAAATGAAAGATGGATATTTGATACTATTCTGAGTGGCTTTAGTCTAAGTGGGAGTTGTTGAAAAATGTATCCTAAAGCCAATCATTTAGGTTGTAGATGGTTGAGCTGAATGTAATTAGTACTTAAATTTTAATTGAATAAAATTATTATTTTGATAATTCCATCACTTTGTACATCTTTCTGTAATGAACTCTCTGTGATAAAGTCCTTAGGACTATTTAGACTCAACAAAGGTGGATTTATCGTTTAGTCTTTAAACTGATCGTGATCAAATGATTCGTTGTTACCTAGAACAACAACGTTAATTTAGAGTAAGTTATTGTGTGCTATAAGTATTGGTTGTTCTCTTAACCAAGAAGCATGGTGATGCTGTTATGGCATGCAGGTGAAATATAGGGATATCTTTCACTGATCATAATCCAACTGCGGAGCTCTCTTCTGCCAAGATTGCTCATAAAGGATATGGATATATATATTCCTTAGACCTGAGATCACCATGGTGATTTACAAGCAACTCACTGTACTTAGGTATCGGACTATCTGAATTTTTAATTCAGTGATAGAAGGCTACTAGGTGCAGTCAAGTACTTGGCTTGTCATTGTGTGAGTCAAGATAGGATTGACCCCTCCAAGTGTTAGAGCAAGTGCATCACTGTATTTCAATTTAGCAAATCCTCAGTCGGGATAGTCCATAAGATGGACATTGAATTTTGAAATATAATACAGATGAATTTTAGGGTTGGCAATTAACCCTAGATCATTTTATGAGCATCATGGTCAAGGGGATGAATTATACGGTAACTATATGCCATAAGTTCATCGATATTGTATTATGATTTTTGACCTATCCGAATGTCGGATACCATTGCTAGATGATCACATCGATCAATATAGAAAATTAGTTCCTATGCTACCGGCTTAGGGTTCGAACCTATGGGGTCATACACAATAGGAGTTCCTACCTGATCTGATGATTGATCAAAGGGTTTCACTGAATTGGGACTCAGTTATTATTGAAGGATTAATTAGTAATTAGATTACTGATTAGCTCAATTTGATTGAGCGATGATGAATTGATCAAGTCTAATTGAATTTGATTCAATTATGTTTGATCTGATCAGATCATGCAATGATCTAATCGCTTAGGAAGATGGATCCTAATTTGATCAGGGGTTGGACTCAATTAATTTCTAATTTGATTAGGAATTAATTAAGTTGGGTTAAAGCCTAATATAATTGGGTTTATCCTAATTTTAATTGGTCAAGATAAATTTATTTGAATGAAACAAATTTGGTCGAATTCAAAGCTAGTTTGAATTCCTATCTCCCTGCACCATTGACCTTTGACCCTTTTTTTTTCTCCATGCACATTGCGAATGTGCATGGGATTTCATCATGCCAGAAGAAAGTTGTGCACCTCTTCTTATCTACCTTTGAGCTGATCCAAGCATTGGATCAGATCAGATTGAGAGCAAGTTGAATTTTGAATTCAACTTATGTTGGGTAGTTTGATTGAAATTTCCTAACTCCCTCTCATCCTTATCTCCATGGCTAAAGCTCTCTTTTTCTTGCACATTTTGTGCATTCTAGGTATGGGCATGCAGAAGGAGAGTCCTTCTGCATGTCAACCTCTTGGGATTTGTACTAGAATGGATTAAAAGTCCTCTTGAATTTTGAATTTAAGAGATTGGTTGAAACAAGTTCAACTTAACCTATCCTTATCCTCCCATGCATAGACGCCTATGAAAATGGATTTTTTCTAGGCATGTGAAAAAGCGATCTACGTAAGAAATCAGATGAGAGACCTTGGGTGTGCATGAGGTATCGAAAGATTTCTATGAGAATCAGAGAAAGGCATCACCTTCTAGGCGTGAGGTTTTTTTTTTCAAAGAGAGAAAGGGATCAAGGTGTTAGATATATATGCTCTAGAAGCCAGAATTGGCTGACACTTATAATACACTTCTAAGGGCAAAATTATAATTTTGACTAATATCAATAAAATGAATTTTTTTTTATCACATATGTGTATTTAGTGTCTGTGATACATCCTTTGAGTTAATGGTAATGATAATTCATATTTTCAAGAGTTGAAAATTTAAGACATGAATAATCATTATTAACTCATAAAATGCTCCCGACCATAGGATCATCACAAGGATGGTGATTGATCTAGAAGGTTGGTGTACAATCGCTTCTCTTTAGTAGATGAGTCTTGAGTCTATGGTGTGGAGACACCAAAGCGACATTATAGATACTCGTTAAAGAACGAGGGCACTGAGCGTGACCATCTCGAGTAGTCATTAGGGAGTCTATCTTCTCGTCAATGACTGACTCGATGCTATAGTAGTGTGTCTGATTCTTTGATCTGAGATGCATCGGCAGTTCACCTTGAGGGTGTTATAGTTTGACTACACCATTACTCAATCTCCTAGCCATTCGGAATCCTGAGGTATATATTGGTTATAGCATGTTCATTGTAGGAACTGGATAGCATCAAGATGGAATCTATCTATCTCGGTGGTAGAGGAGCAGCCCTATGATGATCATGAGAATCAAGTCCAGAAGTCCATGGCCATGGCATAGTGAAATAATAGAAAGAGTTTCTGTTTAGATTTTCACATTGGACTTGAATCAAATGATTACATCATATGACAGAGACTAGGGTTTGATGAGTTCACCTTAACCCTAATCTGATCGGAGCTCAAGATAAAAGAACTTAATCACACAGATAGCTGCACCAAGAGGTTTGCATTCAGCTCTGATGGGTTGCCACCATATACTACTAGGTGTCACTGGTGGATTTTGGGAGCAATTGGAATGATTTAGATGATCGATCATTCTAGCTGTTCAAATAAAAAGAGTTCCAATCCATCGAAAGGAGTTTCGATGATGTCGATGATAGAGATCATGACATATCCCATTACCATATAGTACTGAACCTAACTGGGTCACACAAACAAGAGTTTAAATCTGGTGATCATCAATTGAACTAATCTAGTTCAATTGATCTGAATGAGATTCAATTAGATTCAAGGAAATTGTGCTAGCACTCGATTAAACCTAACATTCTTCTTTTACTATCATAAATAGTTGTCCTGACTGAGCCAAAGAAGTTTGTGCTCGATCAGAGGCCTTCACTTTGTCTGACTGGAGCTTATCCAAGCTAGAAAAGATTTTCTAATTTTGTAAGATAATACCTGCCAT
>QRFJ01007721.1:0-40870 GCA_006176705.1 Cocos nucifera
ACTTCACACCGAGCTTCTCAAGCTCTTCCATGTCCTTGATCATTATCAGAACAGTGATCTTGGACTGATTGCCCATCATGCATCTTAGCCTTAAAAAGTTGTTTCATGACGATATTTGGCTGCGTGACTCTGTTCACCAAACATCTTCTGCAGGTGAACCAACATTTGGTGAGTAGTCCCAATATCTTCATGTTGGCGCTGGAGCTCATCAGACATCGAGCCCAACATGTAATATCTGACCTTATTTTCTTCGTCTATCCATTTCTCTAGAGATGCTTTCTGTTCAATAGATGGACGCACTGGTAAGATGGAAGGGTCCTGGTCCAAAACATGGGTTAACTTCTTAGAACCCAAAATAATTTTGTAGTTCCTAAGCCAATCTTTATAATTGGGTTCGGTCAGTCTGTGTGTGTCCAGGATACGTGCTAATGGATTGGATGCAGACATTTTCCTATAGAGAGTCAAAGATTCTAGTTAGATATTGTAATTATGACTTGACAATTTATTTAGGGATTTTATTTTTAAACAAATTAGCTCCCACTATTTTCTTGGATCCCTACACTCCCTCTGTAGAGATGCAAAAATCTCTACGATTAATGATTTCTAGTGGATGGTGCGGTCTCACCAACTGACTCATCACCTCACCTAACAGTTATTGGTGATGGGTTAGCCAATGAGTGAACAACTCTTGTTCAATGATTCTCTAATCATGGTGCACCCAAACTTGGTCTCTAATTCATGAATCTCACCGTATCCGAATATTGATCCACTCCTTAGTTAAGTCAGACCCACCATTTGCACAGACTGGGTTCCTAATTGAGTCTCTCACCGTATCCAAAATATTGAGCCCAACTCATCCTCCAGCCCATAGCATCCAATGCCTAATAGACATGGTTGCATCTTCCCGATGCAACTGAGCCACTGTATCCAGCCGAGAACAATCAACCCCGGGAAGGGCCCGCACATCTACAATGGTGGAAGACCTCAGACTTAATCTTTTCTTAGGGAGAATTGATTCAGGTCTCATTAAACTAGACTTGTCATAGTCATAACAATTATGACTAACCTAGTGGCATGGGTTAGCTCGGATTATTGACCACCTCAGATCAGAACTGTGTCAACAGATATGGCCAGGTAAGTGAGACCGATGGAAGGAATATGCCATTAACTCGTACAAGAATGCATTCAGGTCGAGTAGCTTCCAATTAAAAACCAGTCGGTCGTATGTGCCAAACTTACCTTAGACACCAAATTGTTGAGCCAGAACCAATTGGGTTAGCCTACAATCCAGACTCTAACCTCTGAGCCTAATTAGGTCTTGCTTGATCGTGACTCGATCTTGACCCAGACTTAATCCTATTAGGCTGGTCAATTTAAGCATTGTTGATCCCATCTAACCAACTCTTGATTCGGTTTGATCAACCGCTTAGACCTAATTGAGCTACCCAAGCCCGAACCCAGTATTATGAATATGTCTTAGATCTAAAATTCTTCAATTTTAGACCTAATTAATATTCCATAATCTTAATTTTTAATTAAGTAGGGTTCATAAACAAAATATGCATAATAAATCCTAGGGTTTCAGGATCTAGGGTTTTACAGAAAGTAAGTTTTGGGTTTCTGATTAAGGACGAACACGCAGCACCCCTACACATCATAAGAACACCCCATCGAATGGAAAAAGAGAGGGCCTTTAAACCCTTCTTCATTCTTATGACCGGACGGCCAAGAGGAACGCCTTAATCAGGAACATGCAATACTACAAAATAGTTTTAGATCTATATCATATATCTCATATACAAATTAGATCTAATCATGGCATATTTTGCATACATCTCATGTATCGAATCATGCATATTTTTAGATCTAAATTATCTCATAATAATCTAAAAAATTAGATTTAAATTGATCTAATCAAAATAAATTCTAATCTAGATAATTATGTAGAACTATTCTACAACTAGTCTAGACATGCATCAATCATATCTCATATGATATTTAAAAATTAAATAATTTTTATTTGCTATTTTTTAGATGTTATTATAATAATTATAATATCAAAAAATAGTAAATAAATAGATCTAAAATATGATTTAATCAGATTAAATTAAAAACATGCAAGACTATTCTATAGAACTATTCTATTTTAGAACTAGTCATGCATATTTTCTAATCTTAGATCCAAATCATTTAATTTTAATTTTTTCTGATTTTAGATCTGATCACATCTCATGTGACATCTAAAATCACTTATTTTTTAATTAAAATAAATTTAAAATTAGATCTAAATACTTTTAGAACCTTGGCTCTGATACCAGTTGAAGGGAAATCCTGATTTCCGGACCAGGTTCGTTCAGATCTGATCAGATCAAGAGATATATTTCAAAATTTTTTTTCTTTGATCTTAATTAGATCTGAAGATATTTTAGATCTAATTATTATTATTTTAAAATAAAATAAAATCTAGATAAATTAAATCAAATTTAATTTACCTTGATATGGGTAATCCTATTACCCGTTGATGATCCTGTAAGCAGCGGAAGGTTCTGGATCTAGCCACGCAAGTGCCTGGCCTCTACCGATATCCACTCAGGCTGGATCTGGAGATCCTCTTCTTCTCTATCACGTCTCCAAAAATTAGATCTGGATCTGATCTGGAGGATCTTCAAAACTCCTTTTGAAGATCAGCAGTCGTCCTTTGCAGCAGTGCAGCCTTCTAGCTTTCAGTCGCCTTTCTTTGATCTGGATCGCACCAACCAAGATCCAAAACTCTTTTGGATGTGGAGAGGAGAAGGGAGAAGGTGGTTTGGCATGGAGGAAGAGGGGAGAGGGCAGCCTTGGGGCATGGGGTTTGAATTCTCAAACTTTCAATCCCAATTGAGTTGGGCGCAGGGTCTTATTTATAGACTATGCTGTGATCCAACTCCTCTTCTTCCCAACCAATCACAACTCCTTTGTGAAATCAGATCTAAATCTGATTGATGGGAATAGAGTCCCCTGGATTCCTCCTTAGAGGGCACCTAAGACCAGTCAAAGTTGGTTCTTAGGAGAACTCTAATTGGAATCCAAAAAGGAGATGGAGTCCCTATCCAACAGGGACTCCTAGGCGCCTCCAACTTGGGCACACGCCAAGGGTGGCATGCGCCCTCTTTCTTGCTAGGTTCTGGCAGGGGGACAGGCCCCCACCAGCTCTCCAATAGGTGCATGACATGTGGTCAAAAGTCAAAGTGTCAATGGTCAACATTTGACCAGTCAAAGGTAGACTTTTGACCAAAGTCAAAGAACAAGAAATGGCAGGTGACCAAAAATGGCAGGTAATGTCTTACAAAATAAGACAACCTTTTTTGACTTGGACAACCTCCAGTCAGACCATATGAAGGCCTCTGATTGAGCACAAACTTCCTTTGGCTCAGTTAGGACAACTTATTTATGATAGCAAAAGAAGAACGTTAGGTTCAATCGAGTGCTAGCACGATTTCCTTGAACCTAATTGAATCTCATTCAGATCAATTGAACTAGATCAGTTCAATTGATGATCACCAAATTCAAACCCTTGTTTGTGTGACCCAGTTAGGTTCAGTTTTGTATGGTAATGGGATATGTCATGATCTCTATCATCGACATCATCGAAACTCCTTTCGATGGATCAGAACTCTTCTGATTCGAACAGCTAGAATGATCGATCATCTAAATCATTCTAATTGCTCCCAAAATCCATCAGTGACACCTAGCAGTATATGGTGGCAACCCATTAGAGCTGAATGCAAACCTCTTGGTGCAGCTACTTCTGTGATTAAGTTCTTCTATCTTGAGCTTTGATCAGATTAGGGTTAAGGTGAACTCGTCAAACCCTAGTTTCGGTCATATGATGTAATCATTCGATTCGAGTCCGATGTGAAAATCTAAATAGAAACTCTTTCTATTATATCACTCTATCATGGCCATGGACTTCTAGACTTGATTCTCATGATTATCATAGGGCTGCTCCTCTACCATTGAGGTAGATAGATTCCATCTTGATGCCATCCAGTTCCTACAATGAACATCCTATAGCCAACATACACCTCAGGATTCCATATGGCTAGGAGACCGAGTAATGGTGTAGTCAAACTATAACACCCTCAAGGTGAACTACCGATGCATCTCAGGTCAAAGAACCAGACACACCATTGCAGCATCGAGTCAGTCATCAACGAGAAGGTAGACTTTCTAATGACTACTCGAGGTGGTCACGCTTAGTGCCCTCATTCTCTAACAAGTACCTTTACTCTCGCTCTAATGTCTCCACACCATAGACTCAAGACTCATCTACTAAAGAGAAGTGATTGTACACCAACCTTCCGGATCAATCACCATCCTCGTGATGATCCTATGGTCGGGAGCATTTTATGAGTTAACAATGATTATTCATGTCTTAAATTTTCAACTCTTGAAAATATGAATTATCATTACCATTAACTCAAAGGCTGTATCACAGACACTAAATACACATATGTGATAGAAAATAACCCTAGTTATTGATATTAGTCAAAATTACAATTTTGCTCCTAGAAGTGTATTACAAGTGTCAGCCAATTTTGGTTTCTAAGGCACATATATCTAATAGCAAATTGACTTTAGGTCAAGTGGGAGTTTGTTAGATATGTGTGCCCTAGAAGCCAAAATTGACTGACACTTGTAATACACTTCTAAGGGCAAAATTATAATTTTGACTATAAATAATAAAATGGGTTATTTTCTATCACATATGTGTATTTAGTGTCTGTGATATATTCTTTGAGTTAATGGTAATGATAATTCTTATTTTTAAGGGTTGAAAATTTAAGACAAGAATTTTTATTATTAACTCATAAAATGCTCCTGATCGTAGGATCATCATGAGGATGGTGATTGATCCAGAAGGTTAGTGTATAATCGCTTCTTTGTAGTAGATGAGTCTTAAGTCTACGATGTAGAGACATCGGAATGAGAGTATAGATACTCGTTAGAGAATGAGGGTACTGAGCATGACCACCTCGAGTAGTCATAAGGAAGTCTTCCTTCTCGTCGATGATTGACTTGATGCTGCAGTGGTGTGTCTGGTTCTTTGACCTAAGGTGCATCGGCAGTTCACCTTGAGGATGTTATAGTTTGACTATAACATGACTCAGTCTCCTAGCCATTCGAAACCCTGAGATGTATGTTGGCTATAGCATGTTCATTGTAGGAATTAGATTGCACCAAGATGGAATCTATCTACCTTGGTGGATGAGGAGCAGCTCTATGATGATCACAAGAATCAAGTCTATAAGTCCATGGCCATGGCAGAGAGTGTGAAATAATAGAAAAAGTTTCTATTAAGATTTTCACAATCGGACTTGAATCGAATGATTAAATCATATGATAGAAATTAGGGTTTGACGAGTTCACCTTAACCCTAATTTGATCGGGGCTCAGGATAGAAGAACTTAATCACATAAGTAGCTGCACCGAGAGGTTTATTTTCAGTTTTGATAGGTTGCCACCATATGCTGCTGGTGTCATTGGTAGATTTTGGGAGCGATTAGAATGATTTAGATGATCGATCATTCTAAGTTGTCTGAATCAGAAGAGTTCTGATCCATCAAAAGGAGTTTCGATGATGTCGATGATGGAGATCATGACATATCACATTACCATACAAAATTGAACCTAACTGGATCACACAAATAAGAGTTTGGATCTAGATATCATCAATTGGACTAACCCAGTTCAATTGATTTGAATAAGATTCAATTAGGTTCAAGGAAATCATGCTAGCACACGATTAAGCCTAACATTCTCCTTTTTCTATCATAAAAATTGTCTCGACTGAGCCAAATGAGTTTGTGCTCACTTAGGTACCTTTATCTGATCTGACTAGAGCTTGTCCAATTTAGAAAAGGATTCTCTTAATTTATGAGATAAATTTGAGATAACACCTATCATTTTTCATCACCTGCTAATTCTTGTACTTTGACTTGGTCAAACATTAATTTTTGACTCTTGGATATCTGCCCATGTGTCATGCACTTATTGGAAAGCAGATAGGGGCTTGTCCCCTCTCTAAAAATTAGAAAGAAGGGGGTGCACGCCTAGGATGGCGTGCACCTATGGATAGGGATGCTGGAGTCCCATACGGATGGGACTCCAGGTTGCTTCTTAGTTTCTACTTAGGTGGCCCTTGGGTATCTACTTTGACCAGTCTTAGGTGCCATCTAAGAATGAACCTATGGGTCTCTCATCTGATTGGATTAGGTGATGTCATCCCACCAATCAAATTTAGATCTGATTGAATGAAGCAACACGATTGGTCGGGGTGATGCAGCATTACATGGCGCAATAGAGTCTATAAAAAGACCCTATCTGCGTCTACTTTTGAGAACTCCTCTTCCATGCCATGCCCCAAGGCTGCCCCTCTCCCTTCTCTACACCACCATCTGGCCCTCTCTCTCCTCTCCATGCCCAAGGAAGTTGGGCCTTCTGATTAGTGCGAGCCAGGCAAGAAAAGGCTGACGAAAAAGGAAGAAGGCAGCACTGCTGCAGAGACGATGGATGATCTTCAGAAGATGTTTTGAAGATCCTCCAAATTAGATTCAAATTTGATTTTTGGAGAAAAGAAAGAGAAGGAGAAGATCTCCAGATCCAGTCCGAGTGGATATCGATAGAGGCCAGGCACTTGTGTGGCTAGATCCAGAACCTCAGAGCATCCATAGGATCATCAATGGGTAATCAGATTACCCAAGATCAAGATAAAAATTAATTTAAAATTAATTTATTTTTATTTTCTTAATTATCAGATTACAAATCAGATCTGAAAAGTGTCAGATCTGATCTGGATATAAGAGGAGAATTTTTGAAATATGCCTCTCGATCTAATCAGATCTGAACAAACTTGATCTAGAAAATCAGGATTTTCCTTCAGTCCCCTCCTTGAAAATTGGAAAGGAAGGGATGCACGCCTAGGATGGCATGCACCCATATATAAGGACACCTAGAGTCCCATATGGATGGGACTCCAGGTTGCTTCTCAGATTCAAACTAGATGACCCTCACCTATAGACTTTAACCAGTCTTAGGCGCCACCTTAGGATGAGTCTGTGGGTCTCTCGTTTGATTGGATCAGGTGATGTTATTCTACCAATCAGATTTAGATCTGATTAAATGAAGCAACGTGATTGGCCTGAGTGATGTGGCACTGCATAGCGCAGCAGGGTCTATATAAAGATCTATCTGCACCCACTTTTCAGAGACTTCTCTCCTAGCCATGCCCCAAGACTGCTCCTCTCCCTCCTCCATACCATCTTTCTGATCCTCTCTCTCCTCTCCATGCCCAAGGAAGTTGGGCCTTCAGATTAGTGCGATTCATGCAAGAAAAGGCTGATGAGAAAGGAAGAAGGTAGCACTGCTGCAAAAACAACAGCAGATCTTCGAAAGGAGTTTCGAAGATCCTCCAAATCAGATCTAGATCTGATTTTTGGAGATAAGATAAAGAAGGAGAAGATCTCCAGATCTAGCCTGAGTGGATACTAGTAGAGGCCAGGCACTTGCATGGCTAGATCCAGAACCTCAGGACTTCAGCACGATCATCAATGGATAATCAGATTATCCAAAATCAAGATAAAATTAATTTAGATTTAATTTAATTTAATTTTTTTAATTATAAAATTATAAAATTAGATCTGAAAAATATTAGATCTAATTAGAATCTAAGAGAAAATTTTTGAAACATACCTCTCGATCCAATCAGATCTGAACGAACCTGATCCCGGAAAATCAGAATTTCCCTTCAACTGGTATCAGAGCCAGGTTCTTATAAAATTTATTTAGATTTAATTTAACCTAATAAATTAATAATTTTAGATATCACATGATATGTGATTATATCTAAAATTAAAAAATTAATTAATCTAGATCTAATATGTATAAGATACATAACTAGACTAAGAATAGAATTGTTCTATGTGTAGTCTAGTATAATCATAATTTTTAATTAATTAAATATATATTTTTTTGATCTATTTATTTAATATTTTATAATCTTATAAATATTATAATTAGATCTAAAAATAGAAAATAAATTAAATTTAATTTATTCACATGAGATATGATAGTTGCATGTTTAGACTAGTTGTAGAATAGTTCTACAAATAGGTCTAGATTACATTTTATTTGATAAGATCAAATTTAAATTTAATTTTTTAGATGATTATGAGATAATTTAGATCTAAAAAACATGCATGCATGATACATGAGATGTATGCAAAATATATTTTAATTAAATTAATTTTCTTATATGAGATATATGCTTAGATCTAATTAGCTTTTTGTAGATTAGTTGTATTTCTGATTAAGGCATTCCCCTTGGCCGTTTGGTCATAAGAACAAAGTAGGACTTAAAGACTCTCTCCTTCCATTCGATGGGGTGTTCTTATGATGTGTAGGGGTGCTGCGTGTTCGTCCTTAATCAGAAATTAAAAACTTACTTTCTGTAAAACCCTAGATCCTGAAACCCTAGGATCTTATTTACATGTTTTATTTTTGAACCCTAAACTTAATTAAGAATTAGGATTATGAAACATTTTAGGTCTAAAATTAAGAATTTTTAGATCTAAGATATGTTCATAAAATTGGGTTCGGACTTGGGTAGCTCAATTAGGTCTAGCGGTTGATCAAACCGAATCAAGAGTTGGTTAGATGGGATCAACATTGCTTAAAATGACCAGCCTAATAGGATTAAGTTTGGGTCAAGATTGAGTCATGTGAGTGATCGATCAAGCTAAGACCTAATTAGGCTCAGTAGTTAGAGTCTGGACTGTAGGCTAATTCGATTGGTTCTGGCTCAATAATTTGGTATCTAAGGTAAGTTTGGCAGATACGATCGACTGATTTTTAATTGGGAGCTACTCAACTCGAATGCATTTTTATCAAGTTAATGGCATATCCCTTCCACCGATCTCGCTTACCTGGCCATGTTTGTTGACTCAGTTCTGATCTAAGGTGGTCAAAATAATCCAAGCTAACCCATGCCACTAGGTTAGTCATAATAGTTATGACTATGTCAAGTCTAGTTTAATGAGACCTAAATCAAAACTCCCTAAGAAAATATTAAGTCTAAGATCTTCCACCATTGTAGATGTGCGGATCCTTTTCGAGGTTGATTATTCTCGACTGATTATAGTGGCTCAATTGCACCGAAAAGATGCAACCATGTCTATTAGGCATTGGATGCTATAGGTTGGAGGATGGATTGGGCTCAATATTTTGGATACGGTGAGAGACTCAATTAGGAATCCAATCTGTGCAAATGGTGGGTCTGACTTAACTAAGGAGTGGATCAATATTTCAGACATGGTGAGATTCATGAATTAGAGATCAAGATTGGGTGCATCATGATTAGAGAATCATTGAACAAGAGTTGTTCACTCATTGGCTAACCCATCACCAATAACTGTTAGGTGAGGTGATGAGTAAGTCGGTGGGACTGCACCACCCACTAGAAATCAGTAATCATGAAGATTTTCGCATCTCTATAGAGGGAGTGTAGGGATCCAAGAAAATAGTGGGAGCTAATTTGTTTAAAAATAAAATTTCTAAATAAATTGGTTAAGTCTTAATTATAATATCTAGCTAGAAACTTTGACTCTCTATAGAAAAATGTCTAGATCCAACCCACTAGCACGAATCCTGGACACCCATAGACTGACCGGACCAAATTATAAGGATTGACTATGAAACTTCAAAATTATTTTGGGTTTCAAGAACTTAACTCTTGTATTGGACCAGGATCCTCCCATCTTACCAGCTCGTCCATCCACTGAGTAGAGAGCGTCTCTAGATAAGTGGATAGACGATGATAATAAAGCCAGATACTACATGTTTGGCTCGATGTCTAATGAACTTCAATGCCAACATGAAGATATCAGGATTGCTCGCCAAATATTGGCTCACCTACAGAAGATGTTTGGTGAACAGAGTCACGCAGCCAAGTATCAAGTCACTAAATGACTGTTCAAGGCTAAGATGCGTGATGGACAGTCAGTCCAAGATCATTATCTAATGATGATCAAGGACATGGAAGAGCTTGAGAAGCTCGGAGTGAGGTTAGACTTGGATCTGTAGAATGACATAATTCAGCAATCCTTGATTGATGCGTATGGGTAGTTCATCATGAACTACCATATGCATAAACTTCGAAATTTCTTGGTCGAACTTATGAACATGCTGGTTACCGCTGAGCTTTCCATGAAAGGTTCTAAAGGCTCAGTACTTGCTATGGAATGGACTTCTTCCAAGAGAAAGTCTTTTGAAAAGAAAAAGAAGTTTGTGAAAAAGCAGAAGGTGGAAGAAGGAAAGAAGAAAAAGGTAGAGCTAAAGAAGAAGACCGCTGGCAAAGAAAAGTATTTCCATTGCAATAATGATGGCCATTGGAAGCAAAACTGCCCTACTTACCTGGCCACCCTAAAGAAGAAGGAGGCAGATCCTTCTGGAGGTATGCTCGTTATTGAGTCTAACCTTACGATTTCTTCTACATCCAGTTGGGTGCTTGACTCTGGTTCTAGTGCTTACTTGTGCACTTCTATGCAGGATCTTGAGGATAGCAGGAGGATGAGGGATGGTGAGATGATCCTACACGTCAGAAATGGAGCAAGAGTTGCTGCCATGGCCATGAAAACATATCCTCTTCGACTACCATCTGGTTTAGACTTAGTATTAAAAGACTATTATTATGTGCCTACAGCAAGCAGGAATTTGATTTCTATTTCTTGCCTTGCATTAGAAGGCTATGTAATTAGTTTTCTTAAGGACCATTGTAATATTCTTTATGAAAGAAATAAAATTGCAAGTGGTTTTCTTATTAATGGTCTTTATCAGTTACATGTTGATTATCTATTTTTAATTTCGAGCAAAATATGAATGCCATAAAATCAAAACATCCTAGGGATAGTCCTAATGATAGGTATCTATGGCACCTAAGATTAGGTCATATAGCAGAAGATAGGGTTAACAATTTGAAGAAAATCGGGCTATTAAGTCTGTTGACTTTCGAGTCATATCCAATTTGTGAATCCTATCTTCATGGAAAAATGACTAAGCTCTCTTTTGTAGGACATGGGAAAAGGGCCACTGATCTTCTTGCCCTAGTACATACTGATGTGTGCGGCCCATTTGATGTGCCGGCTAGAGGCAACTTAGTCTACTTCATAACCTTTACCGATGATTTATCAAGGTATGGGTATGTGTATCTTATGAGACACAAGTCTGAAGCATTTCAAAAGTTCAAAGAATTCAGACATGAAGTAGAAAAGCAAATTGGAAAACCCATTAAGGTTCTTCGATCAGATCGAGGAGGTGAATACCTTAGTCGGGAATTCCTAGACTATCTCAAGGAAAATGGCATAGTCTCTCAATGGACTCCACCAGGAACACCTCAACTCAACGGCAGTTTCAGAATGGAGAAATCGGACTCCTATTAGATATGGTCCGATCCATGATGAGCTTCACAGACCTCCTGATTTTCTTTGGGGATACTGTTTGTTAACTACAATATACTTACTGAATAGGGTTCCTTCTAAAACCGTTCCTACCACACCGTATGAGATATGGCATGGTAAGAAACCAAGTCTGAGTCATCTCAGAATTTGGGGTTGTCCGGCTCATGTCAAAAGACAACAAGCGGATAAGTTAGACTTTAGGTCCTTTAGAGCTCGATTCATAGGATATCCTAAAGAGTCATTAGGATATTATTTCTACATTCCAGAAGATCACAATGTGATTGTGAGTCGACATGCCATCTTTCTTGAAAAATAGTTTATTCAAGATAGCGGCATTGGAAAGTAGATCAAGCTCGATGAGAAAGTCTCACAAGAGCAACGAGCTAAGGACCAAATGGAACCAAATCAGGTTAAGCCAATCCATACACTACCTCCTCCACCTCGTAGATCGAAAAGGATTTTCCGTCCTCCTGAGAGGTACTTAGGTACTATTTCAGAGGATGTAGAAGAAATGTTCCTCATAGGTAATGGGGTTCATGGTGATGATCCCAAAATCCTATAACGAGGCGATATCAGATATCGACTCCGAGAAATGGTTAGAGGCAATGAAGTCAGAAATTGACTCGATGCACTCAAACCAGTCTGGACCTTGGTAGATCCACCAGAAGGTATAGTACCTATTGGGTGTAAATGGATCTATAAGAGAAAGATTGGTGCAGATGAAAATGTGGAGACATTCAAGGCTAGATTAGTGGCAAAAGGTTATAGTCAATGTGAAGGCATTGACTATCAGGATACCTTTTCGTCAGTAGCTATGCTAAAATCCATCCGCACATTGCTTGCTGTTGCAGCCTATTTCTGATTATGAAATATGGCAAATGGACATGAAAATGGCATTTCTTAAATGGATATCTTGAGGAAGATATCTATATGGAACAGCCGCTAGGTTTCACATCCAGTGATGATAATCATAAGGTATGCAAGCTGCAAAGGTCCATATATGGACTTAAGCAAGCATCTCGAAGCTGGAATACTCATTTTAATGATGTGATCAAAATATTTGATTTCATTAAAAATGAGGAGGAGCCATGTGTCTTCAAAAAGGTCAGTGGGAGCGCTGTTGTCTTCCTCGTATTGTATATGGATGACATCCTCCTTATTGGGAATGATATTCTCATGTTGACCACAGTTAAAATGTGGTTATCTAAAGAATTCTCCATGAAAGACCTAGGAGAAGCATCCTTTATTCTAAGGAATTAAGGTCTATAGAGATAGACCAAATAGGATGCTAGGACTTTCACAGAAGATGTACATAGAGGAAGTACTAAAGAGGTTTAGTATGGAAAACTCTAAGAGGGGATTTAGTACCCTTCAGACATGGTATTCATCTTTCCAAGAAGATGTGCCCTAGCACACCTGAGGAAATAGAACGCATGAGCAAGAGATCCCTTATGCTTCAGCAATAGGGAGCCTCATGTATGCCATGTTATGTACACGACCTGATATAGCCCATGCCGTGAGTATCATGAGCAGATATCAGTCGAATTCAGATGAAGAACACCGAACTTCTATGAAATATATCCTTAAGTACTTAAGAAGAACTAAGGATATGTTACTGATCTTTGGCAATGGAGAACTCCATATCCACGGGTATACATACTCAGACTTTATGTCCAATGTAGATGATCAAAAGTCGACATCTGGGAGTCTGTTTGTGTGCAATGGTGGAGCCGTCAGTTGGAAAAGTTCCAAGCAAATAGTGATAGCAGATTCCACCATGGAAGCTGAACATATCATTGCGTTAGAAGCTACAAAGGAGGCATTCTGGTACAAAAAGTTTATCATGGAGATTCGAGTGATGCCATCAAATGCCATTTCTCTGTACTACGACAATAATGGCACCATAGCACTTGCTAAGGAGCTGAGGTCTCACCAAAAATCTAAGCACATCGAGCGGCGATACCACCTCATCCGTGATTACCTCGAGAAGGGTTACGTCGAGGTCAAGAGAGTCAACTCCATAGACAATATGGTGGATCCACTTACAAAACTGTTAGGCTAGCAAAAGATCGAAGCCCACCTTGAGAAGATGGGACTTAGATTTGTAGCCAATTGGCTTTATGTCAAGTGGATGTTTGTTAGATATGTATGCCCTAGAAGCCAGAATTGGCTGACACTTGTAATATACTTCTAGGGATAAAATTATAATTTTGACTATAAATAATAAAATGGGTTATTTTCTATCACATATGTGTATTTAGTATCTGTGATACTCCCTTGAGTTAATGGTAATGATAATTCTTATTTTCAAGAGTTAAAAATTTAAGACAAGAATCTTCATTATTAACTCATAAAATGCTCCTGACCGTAGGATCATCATGAGGATGGTGATTGATTCGAAAGATTAGTATACAATCGCTTCTTTACAGCAGATGAGTCTTGAGTCTATAGTGTAGAGACACCAGAGCGAGAGTACAGGTACTTGTTAGAGAACGAGGGCACTGAGCATGACCACCTTGAGTAGTCATAAGGAAGTCTACCTTCTCATCAATGACTGACTTAAAGATGCAATAGTGTGTCTCGCATAAGTAGCTGCACCAAAAGGTTCATTTTTAGTTTTGATGGATTGCCACCATATACTGCTAGGTATCACTGATGGATTTTGGGAGCAATTAGAATGACTTAGATGATCGATCATTCTAGTTGTCTGAATCAGAAGAGTTCTGATCCATCAAAAGAAGTTTCGATGATGTTGATGATGGAGATCACTACATATCCCATTATCATACAGAACTAAACGTAACTGGGTCACACAAACAAGGGTTTGGATTTGGATATCATCAATTGGACTAACCCAATTCAATTGATTTGAATTGGATTCAATTAGGTTCAAGGAAATCGTGCTAGCACATGATTGAGCCTAATATTCTCCTTTTTCTATCATTAAAAATTGTCTCGACTGAGCCAAATGGGTTTGTGCTCACTCAAGTACCTTCACCTGATCTAACTGGAGCTTGTCTAGGTTAGAAAAGGATTGTCTTAATTTATGAGATAAATTTGAGATAACACCTGCCATTTTTCATCACCTGCTAATTCTTGTCCCTTTACTTTGGTCAAACGTTGACCTTTGACCCTTAGACATCTGCCCATGTGTCATATACTTATTGGAGAGCAGATAGGGGCTTATCCCCTCCCTAAAAATTAGAAAGAAAGGGGTGCACGCCTAGGATGGCGTGCGCCTATGGATAGGGATGCCTGGCTCCCATACGGATGGGACTCCAGGTTGCTTCTTGGATTCAAATTAGGTGACCCTCACCTATAGACTTTGACTAGTCTTAGGCACCACCTTAGGATGAATCTGTGAGTCTCTCATCTAATTGGATCAGATGATGTCATCCCATCAATCATATTTAGATCTGATTAAATGAAGCAACGTGATTAGTTAGAGTGATGTGGCACTGCATGGCACAGCAGGGTCTATATAAAGATAGGTCTGCGCCCACTTTTTAGAGACTTCCCTCCTAGCCACACCCCAAGACTGCTCCTCTCCCTCCTCCATGCTACCTTTCTAATCTTCTCTCTCCTCTCCACACCCAAAGAAGTTGGGCCTTCAGATTAGTACGATTCAGGCAAGAAAAGACTGACGAGAAAGGAAGAAGACAGCACTGCTGCAAAGACAATAATAGATTTTCGAAAGGAGTTTCGAAGATCCTCCAAATTGGATCTAGATTTGATTTTTAGAGATGAGATAAAGAAGGAGAAGATCTCCAGATCCAATCTGAGTGGATATTAGTAGAGGCCAGGCACTTGCATGGCTAGATCCAGAACCTCAGGGCTTCAGCACGATCATCAATGGGTAATCAGATTACCTAAAATTAAAATAAAATTAATTTAAATTTGATTTAATTTAATTTTTTAATTACCAAATCATAATTAAATCTAAAAAATATCAGATCTGATTAGGATCTAAGAAAAAATTTTTGAAATATGCCTCTCAATCCAATTTGATCTAAAGGAACCTGACTTCGAAAAATCAGAATTTTCCTTCACATCATAGGGCTGCTCCTCATCCACCGAGGTAGATAGATTCCATCTTGGTGTAATCTAATTCCTACAATGAAGATGCTATAACCAACATACACCTTAGGATTTTGAATGGCTAGGAGACCGAGTCACGGTGTAGTCAAACTATAACATCTCAAGGTGAACTGTCGATGCACCTCAGGTCAGAGAACCAGACACACCACTGCAGCTTCGAGTTAGTCATCGACGAGAAGGTAGACTTCCTTATGACTACTCAAGAAGATCATGCTCAGTGCCCTCATTCTCTAACGAGTACTTGTATTCTTTCTCTGATTTCTCTACACCGTAGACTCAAGACTCATCTACTATAAAAAAGTGATTATACACTAACCTTCTAGATCAATCACCATCCTCATGATGATCCTACAGTCAGGAGCATTTTATGAGTTAATAATGAAAATTCTTGTCTTAAATTTTTAACTCTTGAAAATAAGAATTATCATTACCATTAACTCAAGGGATGTATCGCAGACACTAAATACACATATGTGATAAAAAAATAATTTATTTTATTATTTATAGTCAAAATTATAATTTTACCCCTCGAAGTGTATTACAAGTGTCAGTCAATTCTGGCTTCTAGGACACACATATCTAATAATTACTCCTTCAACTGGCATAGCATCACCAGTGAAGCCCACCAACGAAGAGTTCATAGGTCTTAGGTGGTATTTGGGTACAGATATTTTAGTAAAAGCATCATAAAATAAGATATTAGTAGAGCTTTCATTATCTATTAAAATATGACATACATGTCAGCAATATTTAAAGAGATTATAACCATGTCGTTGTGCAGGAACTGAACTCCTTGTGCATCTTCGTCAGTGAAAGCTATGGGTTCCTTAGTTCTCTACCTCTTCACAGGCTCTGTTGATCCACTGGCCTCCCCTCATCGAAGTCCTCCAAAGATGGTGTTGATGATGCCAAGCGAGGGTTGATCTCCTTGCTGGTCCTCCCTCCTTGGTAGTTCTAGTGGTGGGGGGGCTCTTGGATGATCCTCCCATCTTTCAAGCCAACGTTATAGGAATCGATCGAGCATGCCCCGTCTGATGGCTCCTCGATCTTATCTTAGAGCTGAATGCATTCTGCAGTATTATGATCGTGGTCATGATCGTAGAGGCAGTACTTGTCGAGATTATGCTTGGCGGGGTAAGTGCACATCTTCTCCAATCTTGGCAATTACTCCTCGATCTCCATCAAAACCTAGATTTTTAGAGTATTGAGGAGGGTGTAGTTGTGGAATCTTCTTGGGAGCCCCGTTGTGCTCTTTTATTAGGACTTCTTTGATGATGAGCTCGAGGGGGAGTTTGGACTCGCTTCTGCTTAGGAGGAGTCCACGAGTATGGCTGAGCTTTATTCAGCTTTTCTTCAACTGCAGGCTTGCTAGATTCACCCATCTACAGCTCTCTCGAGGCTTTCTTATCCTTTAATTTGAAGGTCTCCTCAGCTCGAACATAACCTTCAGCTCGAGCTAGCAAATCAACAAAATCTCTGAGGTACTTCTTCTCCAAGGAGAACAATAAATCATTCTTCTTAAGGCTGCCCTTAAGCATGGCCATGGCAATCGACTGATCCAGATTTTGGACCTTCAGTGCAGCGACGTTGAAGCAGTTAACATAAGCTCGGATGATCTCCCCTTCTTACTACTTGATGTTGATAAGGGAGTTCGAGCCACACCTTAGACATCGGCTACTGATAAAGTGAGCCACAAACTTGTGGCTTATTTGGTCGAAGGAGAAGATCATACCCGATTTCAACATTGAGTATCAATTTCTCGCTACTCCCTTCAAAGTAGATGGAAAAGCTCGGCACAGAATGGTGTTCGGTGCATCGTAGAGTAGCATCATAGTCTGAAAGACCTCTAGATGGTCAACCGGATTAATGGTCATATTGTAGCTCTCGAATTAGGAGAGCTTAATGTTCGGTAGGATGGATTCCTGCATGATTCTCTGAGAGAAAGGAAGGTCAGTACAGATGTTATCGTGGTTACTTGGGGCTTCATGGTGGAGCTCCTCAGTCCGCTAATCCATTTCTTGGAGTTTTCGATTGAGGGCCTGATCTCGATCATGGATCTCGGAGGGTTTTCGACTGTAGATGAAAAATGTTTCTTCTAAAAAAGAGTCATGATTGGAATAAGGTCTCTCCGCTCTCTATTTCATCTTCCCAGAGGCAATGGGTCTGCTGACCTAGGTATGCCTTCTTGGGATCGATTCTTGACATCCTGATGGGGCGTTCTTTGGTCGGACTGCCACTGGAGGCTGTTGCATGGCCTGCACCATCTCAGTGAGGCCCCAAACCTGCTGCATCAATAGGTTAAACTACTCTAGATCCACCATTATTGCTGGCAGAGGAGGTTGCAGTGCCGATGAGATAGGTAGATTGGTTCAGATCTAGCGGTGAAGGTGGTAGATCTTTGATTGGTCATCTTCCTTGAAGGCATTTTGAGGTTGAGGGAGAGAATGGAGATGACCCTTGAAGGAGAAAGCTCACAACATCGACTGAGCACTCCTTTTAGAACAAGGGCTTAAGGGGGGAGACCCTTCCTATAGCACCAATTCTATTGTTGTAAAATCTGATTGATACTAGAATCGATGTTGGAGTCAGAGAGGATGAGGTTGTCGCTGGTGACCTACAAAATAAGTCTCATCCAAAATTGGGGTTGGTGGCTCCGACAAGATCCTCCAACGATCAAGTCAGCTCTTTCGACCAACAGAAATAGAATGCTCAGGAAAGAAAGTGGTAGAGTATCAAGAAGGAGAAGAGAGCTCACGAAAGAACGCATATCTAGAGGGTCTCCTAAATAGGTGAAGCCTGTAATAAACTGATAGTGATAGCCACAATCACCTAGTAGTGGGCCATTCGGAGCCGCGTGAAGTTTGTTATGGAGGGTAGTGTCTATTGTCGTGACGTGCCAGCCTGTTGGGACCTGACAGCTGAAGTTCAGATAGGATAGATGCAGGCAATGAAGACTTCCTAGTCATTGTTATTCTAGAGGAGCTCGGAGGTTATCGAGATTGACTATGCATAGGCTATTGCTGGCTATATCAGGGGCATGCATCGAGGTCCTTTTGCGCTACTGGAAGGGGTCCGGATGGAATCCCACTAGAAGTATCTAAGAGAAGCTCGATCGAGCAGAGCCCTTCAGGCAACGAGAGGGAGAAGTCTGACTAAAGGAGAAGTCCAGAAGAAATTTGATTGGTGGAGAGGTCTAACTGGAGGAGAAGTCCTGAAGGAGTTCGACCAGAGAAGAAGTCCGAAAGGAGTTTGATTGGTGGAGAGGTCCGACTAGAGGAGAAGTTCGACTAGCGGAGAGGTTCGGTTGGCGGAGAAGTCTGAAAGGAGTTTGACTAGCTCCCAAGCTGGCCAGGCTAGACTATCCAAGGGGCTGCTCTCACTATTCAAGTTCATCCAGAGGAAATCCAATGATAGGAGGGTGGCCGAGATCGCTCTGAGACTAGACATTTAGCCAAACTTCGATGGGATTGGATCTGTCCCCAACAGGACTTAATCCAAAAGTAATTACTCAATCAAACTGACTTCATTAGTAATCAAATTACTAACTAAACTTCTCATAAATATAGAGTCCAAATCTAGTGGATATTCGGGCAATAGAGTCCTATCAAAATGAAACTCTTGATCGAAGAGTCCCAAACTAGTGGAACTCTTGATCAGCCATCAGATCAGATAAGAACCTCTAATGTGTATAACCCCATAGGTTCGAACCTAAGTTGGTAGCACTGGAACCAATTCCTGTTCTAATTGAAGTGACCATCTAGTAATGATACTCGACTTCCGGATAGGTCGAATAATCGTAATTGCAACACTTAGAACGTACACGAATATGGTTACCATATAATTCATCCCTTTGAGCTGTGCATTTAGGATGGCTCAGAGTTAAACTATCAACCCTAAAAAAAATTATTTATATCATGTCTTAACGCAATTAGTCCTATGACTCCTCATAAGAACTACCCTACCCAAGGCTTTGCAAAATTGAAACACGATTGAACATATCTCCTGAACTGGAGTGGTCAATCACATCTTGATTCATACACGGACTCCTCAAGTACTTGACTATGCCTAGAAATCTTTCATCACTAAATTAGAAATTTAGGTAGTCTGGCACCAAACCATAGTGAGTTGTATAGAAGTCACCATGGTGATCTCAAATTAGAGGGACACTTATACCCATATTCCATCAAAGCAAATCTTGATAGCAGAAAAGCTATGGAGTTGGTCATGTTCAATGTAGATGTACCCCTTCATCTTGTCACATATGAAAGAATCTCAGAGCAAATCCTAATAACGTGTGGCTCGGTCAGCTCTTCACAGGGCAGAAGAGAACCGATCAGCCTCCCTAGCGTGAGTCCTCACGAACTCAACTCTCTAAGTATAAGATAAGGATAAATTTAGAATCCCCATTCTCGCAGGACTCTGCACAGTCAGATAAAACTACCAGGTTCGTAACCTAAATGAACTCGAATTGCAACAAAACTTGATCTATTGGATTCGAAACTAAAAATCATTTAAGATAATGCCTTATCCAATTTGAACTGACTTCTATGGTGTTCCCAAAATGTCGCACAAAGTTGCATGGGTAAACTGCATTCTATTACACCTTATTGCACTTGCTTCTTTGCTGACCAATATACATCTCGAGATATGTGCCCCTAGCCTCAGTCTCTTGAGTACTCCTTGTAGATCTTGTACACATTCCCCCAAGTAATTCTAGGGCTTAGATTTGGTCTCCAAGTTGCCCAAATCTCAAAAGAGTGTAGTCAAACCTCGAACCCATCCAGCGACCCAATCTGGTTTGCACCTTGACCCATGTCCGGTCCAGCCCCGATTCGAGGAGCTGTGACACCATACCCCACCTAAGCCAAAGTCGCCCCCGATGAGGCTAGGTGGTACTTGTTGATGATATCTTCAAATAGTCATAGTTTGTCACCATACTCCCAACTCACTTCTAAGTTGAGTCTGCTAGTCCTCTTCATCGGACTAAGTACTGCATCCGACTATCCTTCTTCTTGTCCACCTTGATTTCAGAAACCTTCGTGGTGCAATGAACTCATACGGCCATTGGATCTCTCCCGCTTTGAGCACGAGAAGGGTTGGTTTTGTCTTCTTTGAATGGCTTCAATAGAGACATGTGGAACACCGGATGCACTTTCAGCTAAGGTAGCGACAATAGGTACACAATCTCTCCAATTTGATAGGTGATGACGAAGGGGCCTTCATACCTCCTCATGAGTGCTTTGTGGTAGCCCGACTTCAATCTCATGTGATGGTAGAGTTTCACCAATACCTAATCACCAATCTAAAACTCAGCTGCATGCCGCTTTATGTCAGCTCACTTCTTCATCCATTTGGTCACCTTCAACAAGGAGACCTGAACCAAATCTATATCCTCCTTCAGATCCCTCACAAACCTATAGGCGGTTGGGCTACGTCCCATGTAGTCTGCTGTGATACTCCCTAGAGTGTCTGGTTGCTGCCCTGTTATCACCTCAAATGGTGATTTACCGATCGACTTCGATCGCTACAAGTTGTAATTGAATTGGGCTTGGTCCAAGAGTCGCACCCAATCCCGTTGGTTGGCATTCACATAGTGCCTCAAATACATCTCCAGTAATGCAATTGTTCGTTCTGTTTGGCCATCAGTCTAAGGATGGAAAGTCGTGGACATCTTCAGCTCTATTTTGAGTATCCAAAATAACTCGATCCAGAATCTTCCCATGAAATGAGCATCATGATAAGAAATAATGCTCTATGGTATCCCCCAATATTTCACCGCATATATGAAGAACAACCGTGCCACATCCTCCGCATGGCAAGTAGTAGGTGCTGAAATGAAGACTCCATACTTCTAGAAGCGATCCACCACTACCATAATGGAGCTATACCCTTTCACTGGAGGTAACCTAATGATGAAGTCCATGGAGATGCTCTCCCATGGACGCTCTGGTGTAGGCAATGGCTCCAACAACCCCACGGGCTGCTGATGTTCAACCTTGTCTTGTTGGCATACTAAATAAGTGTGAACATACCCCTCGATGTCATCTCGCATATTTGGCCAATGGTAGCTATGTTCTATGAGAGCTTGGGTCCGATGCACCTCCTGATGTCCTGCCCACATAGAATCATGATGCGCTTGCAGCACCTCACACCTCAGCCCTCTGCCTGAAGGCATATAGACATGCCATCCCCGTGTCAAAATCAGCCCACCTTCGGTCTAGAAATGGCGCGCCTTGCCATCCTTGATGAGTTCACCCATGGATGTGGCCCATGGATCCTTCTCCATCTTGGTCTTGACCCTCTCCATTAAGTCACTTGCTGGTCCGAAAGTGGAAGAAATTGTAGCCAACTATGCCATTCTACTTAAGGCATCAGGAACCAAATTGGTTCGGCCAGGCTTATTATACTCGATATGAAAATCGAATTTAGCAAGAAATTGCTGCCATCTCGCTTGCTTTGGGGTGAGTTTTGGTTGGATTTGAAAGTAGCTTATGGTCACATTGTCCATGTGCACTAGAAACTTGGATTCGAGGTGGTAACTGCACCAGATTCTAAGGCAATGCACAACCGCTGTCATCTCCTTCTCATGAACCATATATCTGCGCTCGATGTCGTTCAACCTCCAACTCTCGTAGGCTACTGAATATCTTTCCTACATAAGCACCCCTCCAATGGCAAAATCTGATGCGTCGGTATGAACTTCAAAAGAAACTGAGAAGTCCGGTAGCATGAGGATCGGCTCCTCTATGACCACCTGCTTGAAATGATCGAAGGCCTCCTGATATTGATCTGATCACTACCACGGTCGACCCTTCTTCAACAAATCCATCAATGGGATGCATAACTTCGAATATCACTTGATGAACCTCCTATAATAATTTTCCAAACCATGAAAAGAGCGTAAGTGTGTAACACATGTAGGTACCTCCCAGTTGATTATGGCTGAAATCTTGGAGGGATCTATCATGAGCTTTCCATCCCCTATGATGTCCCTGAGGAACGATACCCTCCGTTGCACAAACACGCACTTCTCCTTCTTCGCAAAGAGCTAGTGTTGCCGTAGGGTGGAGAAGACTTACCTCATATGCGCTATATGCTCATCCAATGTCCGACTGTAGACAATAATATCATCCAAGTATACTACTATGAATTTATTGATAAAGTCATGGAGTACACGTTGCATCAAAGCACAGAAGGTTGCTGGAGCATTGGTGAGGCCAAAAGGCATGACAAGGTACTCGAAGCTCCTATACCTTATCACACATGTAGTCTTCTCGATGTCCTCCTCTGCCATGCAAACTTGATAGTACCCGCTACGAAGATCCAACTTGGAAAACCACCATGGCTTACCAAGTTGATCGAACAAATCATCAATCCATGGAATGGGGTACTTGTTCTTCCCCGTGAGTTTGTTGAGAGCCCTATAGTCGATGCAGAGTCTGAACGAACCATTATGCTTCTTCTAAAAAAGTACCAGTGCTCCATATGGACTCTTCGATGGTTGGATTAACCCGCTGTCCACCAACTCCATTAGCTGTCTCCTCAGCTCCTGGAGTTTAGGTGGGCCATCCTATATGGTGTTTGAGCTGGTAGATGTGCTTCCTGCACCAAATCAATCCGATGATCGATTTCTCTTCTTGGTGGCAATTGCTTTGATAATTCAGAGGGCATCACATCCTCGAATTCAGTGAGAACACCCTCGATGGGTGCTGGGATCTCTTCTCCCTCCAGCATGCCTTCCTCTTGAATGGACGCAATGTATGTTGGAAGTCCCCTTCTCAGCCCCTTAGCAAGCTACATTATCGATAGGACTCGCTGCGGAGTCTCTCTAACTTGCTTCCCTTGAATCATGCATGGTCTGCTCGAATTCAGAACCACCACCACATCTAAATCTGCCTTTACCATGGCATGTAGCTAGGTTAGCAAAGACATACCAATGACCACCTTGTAGTCGTCGATAGGGGTGACCACCGCTATCACCTATCCGATCCATGTATCGAATTGGATCTCAACATCCTTGACTGTTCCGCTTATAGCTACCTTTATGCAGTTGACCACCTTGAACGTGTGCTCATCACGTTCATTCTTTAGGTTGAGCTTCTTCGTCATTGCTAAGTCCATAAATAAGCCAGTGGCACCCATATTAATGAGTGCCTAGAAGGTGTGACCATTGATATTGATAGGTGCGTGAGTTGGCCTTGTGGCCCCTTGGCCTTCAGGGCATTGAGACTGAGTGACTCCATCCTTTGGTCAATCTCTTGCTGCTCCTCCACCATTATAGATGCGATCTTGCCCCTCAATGGATAATCCATCATCTTATGTAGTCCATTGCAAATGTAGCATGAGATAGTGCTGGTACCTTGCACCACCCCTTTGCCCTTTGCTTAAGAAGCACCTCCACTTGAGGAGCCTGGATTCAAGCCTTTTCCACCTCTCTTGTGGCCTAATTTCGCTCCCCCACCTTTGCCCTGTTTGGATGCCTGGGCTTTAGAAGCTATGGGTTGAGTCTTGAACTCGATGAGAGCCTCTACTTGAGCTATCGCCTCATTCAAACTCTTAACTCCTCTTCACTGCAACTCCATCTTAGCCCATGATTTGAGCCCATCAAGGAAGGTGAAGAGAGAATCCTCCTGGCTGACGTCTGGTACATCCAATATACTCATGCACATCATCCTTTTGAATGAGTTGCCATAGTCGTGCTCGAGCATCATCCTTAGCAAACTCAGAGAAGAATTGCTTTTGAAGTTTAGTTTGGAACTATGCCCAAGTTGTGATTAGAACAGCCCCTCGCTTCACATCGTCAGCCCGACGTTGCCACCAAAGCATTGCCACATCCTGCAAAACATGGCTACCATGCTCACCTTCATAGCTTCACCCCTTATGTCGGTAACCTGTAGGTATTGTTCCACAGTGAAAAGGAAGTTTTCTACCTCCTTTGTAGACCGCTGCCCATATAACTCCTGCGGTTTGGGAACATCAAGCTTGTGTAGGGGACACGTAGCCTCACTTGTGACCTCCATTGTCTAGGTAGAAGAGGACACGCCCATGGTAGTTTTTTCCTTTGAAAGGTCAACCACCGGTATTTGGAGAGCCTTCACCATGGTCTCTAACTCCTTGTTGCACTGCAGCACTTCCTCGTAGTGCCACTCCATATCAAAGAAAATTTGATTCAGTTGGGCAACGATCTCACCTCGAAGGATTGCATCCTTACCCTCGAGGTCCTCCACTCGCCCTTCAACCTCAACTATTTGGGCTTTGTACTTCCATAGTCGATTGTCGGTGGAGATAATCAGAGATGCCATCCATAGCCCTTGTAGAGAATCATCAACTGGATGCGCTCCACCATTACTGTGCCTCCTCCTGAGGCAGGATTGGGATCTATGGTTGAGGATGATGAATCCCCCGTTCCCACCATGGATGCTGATGTAGAGGTTGTCTTCTTCATTTCTGGTATAGCTCTGATACTAATTATCACGTACGAAGGGATCTTAGAGCAAATCCCAACAACGTACGACTCGATCAGCTTTTCATAGGATAGAAAAGAATCGATCAACCTCCGTAGCATAGGAACCTAGTCTCTATGACTTAGGCCATACCCAACAATAATAGAACGCAGCAGAATGTGACATCAGGAAACACCATGAAGAAGAAGAAGAAATATGGGGAAGAGAACTTTTATTAAATAACCACTCGCTGATTTACAATAGAAGCTCTTTCGATCTCTCGATCTCTCATAGATACAAGAGGTGTTAGATATGTGTGCCTTAGAAGCCAAAATTGGCTGACACTTGTAATACACTTCTAGGGACAAAATTATAATTTTGACTATAAATAATAAAATAGGTTATTTTCTATCACATATGTGTATTTAGTGTCTGTGATACATCCCTTGAGTTAATGGTAATGATAATTCTTATTTTCAAGAGTTGAAAATTTAAGATAAGAATTTTCATTATTAACTCATAAAATGCTCATGACCATAGGATCATCATAAGGATGGTGATTGATCCAGAAGGTTAGTGTACAATCACTTCTTTATAGTAGATGAGTCTTGAGTCCACGGTGTAGAGACATCGGAGCGAGAGTATAGGTACTCGTTAGAGAATGAGGGCACTGAGCGTGACCACCTCGAGTAGTCATAAGGAAGTCTACCTTCTCATCGATGACTGACTCGATGCTGTAGTGGTGTGTCTGGTTCTTTGACCTGAGGTGCATCGACAGTTCACCTTGAGGGTGTTATAGTTTGACTACACCATGACTCGATCTCCTAGCCATTCAAAATCCTGAGGTGTATGTTGGCTATAGCATGTTCATTGTAGGAATTGGATTGCACCAAGATGGAATCTATCTACCTCGGTGGATGAGGAGCAGCCCTATGATGATCATGAGAATCAAGTCCATAAGCCCATGGCCATGGCAGAGAGTGAAATAATAGAAAGAGTTTCTATTAAGATTTTCACATCGGACTTGAATCGAATGATTAAATCATATGATAGAAATTAGGGTTTGACGAGTTCACCTTAACCCTAATCTGATCGGGCTCAAGATAGAAGAACTTAATCACACAAGTAGCTACACCAAGAGGTTCATTTTCAGTTTTGATGGGTTGCCACCATATACTGCTAGGTGTCACTGGTGGATTTTGGGAGCAATTAGAATGATTTAGATGATCGATCATTCTAAGTTGTCTGAAATCAGAAGAGTTCTGATCCATCGAAAGAAGTTTCGATGATGTTGATGATGAAGATCACTACATATCCTATTATCATATAGAACTAAATCTACCTGGATCACACAAACAAGGATTTGGATTTGGATATAATCAATTGAACTAATCCAGTTCAATTGGTTTGAATTAGATTCAATTAGATTCAAGAAAATCGAGCTAGCACACGATTGAGCCTAACATTCTCCTTTTCCTATCATTAAAAGTTGTCTCGACTGAGCCAAATGAGTTTGTGCTCACTCAGATACCTTTACCTGATCTGACTAGAGCTTGTCTAGATTAGAAAAGGGTTGTCTTAATTTATGAGATAAATTTGAGACAACACCTACCATTTTTTATCACCTGCTAATTCTTGTCCTTTGACTTTGGTCAAACGTTGACCTTTGACCCTTGGACATCTGCCCATGTGTCATGCACTTATTGGAGAGCAGATAGGGGCTTGTCCCCTCTCTAGAAATTTGGAAAAAGAAGGGGGTGCATGCCTAGGATGGCGTGCGCCCATGGATAGGGATGCCTGGAGTCCCATACGGATGGGACTCCAGGTTGCTTCTTGGATTCAAACTTAGGTGACCCTTACCTATAGACTTTGACCAGTCTTAGGTGCCATCTAAGGAATGAATCCTATGGGTCTCTCATCTGATTAGATCAGGTGATGTCATCCCACCAATCAGATTTAGATCTGATTGCATGAAGCAACGTGATTGGCTGGGGTGATGCAGGCACTGCATGGCACAGCAGAGTCTATATAAAAGACCCTATCTGCACTCACTTTGACAGAGCTTTCTCCTAGCCATGCCCCAAGGCTGCCCCTCTCCCTTATCCATGCTACCACCTTTCTGGCCCTCTCTCTCCTCTCCATGCCCAAGGAAGTTGGGCCTTTCAGATTAGTGCGAGTCAGGCAAGAAAAGGCTGACGAAAAAGGAAGAAGGCAGCACTGCTGCAGAGACGACTGGGTGATCTTCAGAAGAAGTTTTGAAGATCCTCCAAATCAGAATCTAGATCTAATTTTTGGAGAAAAAGAAAAGAGAAGGAAGAAGATTTCTAGATCCAGCTCCAAGTGGATATCGGTAGAGGCCAGGCACTTACGTGTGGCTAGATTCAGAACCTCAGGGCTAATCAGCAAGGATCATCAATGGGTAATCAGATTACCCAGAATCAAGATAAAATTAATTCAGATTTAATTTAATTTAATTTTTTTATTTATCAGATCATAAAATTAGATCTAAAAAGTATTCAGATCTGATTAGGATCTAAAGAGAATTTTTGAAATATGCCTCTTGATCCAATCAGATCTGAACGAAACCTGATCCCCAGAAAATCAGGATTTTCCTTCAACTGGTATCAGAGTTAGGTTTGCATTTAAATTTATTTAGATCTAATTTAATCTAATAAATTAGTAATTTTAGATATCACATGAGATGTAATTAGATCTAAAATTAAAAAATTTAAAAATTAAAATTAATTAATCTAGATCTAATATGTATGAGATACATAACTAGACTAGGAATAGAATTATTCTATGTATAGTCTAGTATAATCATAATTTTTATTTGATTAAATATGTTTTTTTAGATCTATTTATTTATTATTTTTTGATACTTATAAATATTATAATCAGATCTAAAAATAGAAAATAAATTAAATTTAATTTGTTCATATGAGATATGATAGTTGCATGTTTAGACTAGTTGTAGAATAGTTCTACAAATAGGTCTAGATTACAATTTTATTTGATAAGATCAAATTTAAATTTAATTTTTTAGATGATTATGAGATAATTTAGATCTGAAAAATATGCATGCATGATATATGATGTATACAAAACATATTTTAATTAGATCAATTTTCTTATATGAGATATATGCTTAGATCTAATTAGTTTTTGTAGATTAGTCATGTTTTCTGATTAAGGCGTTCCCCTTGGCCGTCCGGTCATAAGAACAAAGTAAGGGTTTAAAGATCCCTCTCCTTCCATTCGATGGATGTGTTCTTATGATGTGTAGGGGTGCTGCGTGTTCGTCCTTAATCAAAAATTGAAAAACTTACTTTCTGCAAAACCCTAGATCCTGAAACCCTAGGATCTTATTTACATGTTTTGTTTATGAACCCTAACTTAATTAAGAATTAAGATTTATGAAATATTAATTAGGTCTAAAATTGAGAATTTTAGATCTAAGACATATTCATAAAATTGGGTTCGGGCTTGGGTAGCTCAATTAGGTCTAAGCGGTTGATCAAATCGAATCAAGAGTTGGTTAGATGGGATCAACAATGCTTAAATTGACCAGCCTAATAGGATTAAGTCTGGGTCAAGATCGAGTCACGTGAGTGATCGATCAAGCTAAGACCTAATTAGGCTCAGTGGTTAGAGTCTGGATTGTAGGCTAACCCAATTGGTTCTGGCTCAATAATTTGGTGTCTAAGGTAAGTTTGGCAGATACGATCGACTGGTTTTTAATTGGAAGCTACTCGACTCGAATGCATTCTTATGTACGAGTTAATGGCATATCCCTTCCACCGGTCTCACTTACCTGGCCATATTTGTTGACACAGTTCTGATCTGAGGTGGTCAATAATCCGAGCTAACCCATGCCACTAGGTTAGTCATAATTGTTATGACTATGTCAAGTCTAGTTTAATGAGACCTAAATCAAATTCTTTCCTAAGAAAAGATTAAGTCTAAGGTCTTCCACCATTGTAGATGTGCGGGCCCTTCCCGGGGTTGATTGTTCTCGGCTGGATACAGTGGCTCAGTTGCACCGGAAAAGATGCAACCATGTCTATTAGGCATTGGATGCTATGGGCTGGAGGATGAGTTGGGCTCAATATTCTGGATACGGTGAGAGACTCAATTAGGAAAATCCAGTCTATGCAAATGGTGGGTCTGACTTAACTAAGGAGTGGATCAATATTTCCGGATACGGTGAGATTCATGAATTAGAGACCAAGTTTGGGTGCACCATGATTAGAGAATCATTGAACAAGAGTTGTTCACTCATTGGCTAACCCATCACCAATAACTGTTAGGTGAGGTGATGAGTCAGTTGGTGAGACCGCACCACCCACTAGAAATCATTAATCGTGGAGATTTTCGCATCTCTACAGAGGGAGTGTAGGGATCCGAGAAAATAGTGGGAGCTAATTTATTTAAAAATAAAATTTCCCTAAATAAATTGGTCAAGTCAAAATTACAGTATCTAACTAGAATCTTTGACTCTCTACAGGAAAAATGTCTGCGTCCAACCCATTGGCACGTATCCTGGACACACATAGACTGACTGGACCCAATTATAAAGATTGGCTCAGGAACTACAAAATTATTTTGGGTTCTAAGAAGTTAACACATGTTTTGGACCAGGACCCTCCCACCTTACCAGCTCGTCCATCTGTTGAACAGAGAGCGTCTCTGGAAAAATGGATTGACGAAGATAATAAGGCCAGATACTTACATGTTGGGCTCGATGTCTGATGAGCTCCAGCGCCAACATGAAGATATCGGGACTGCTCGCCAAATGTTGGCTCACCTGCAGGAGATGTTTGGTGAACAGAGTCGCGCAGCCAAATATCAAGTCACGAAATGACTTTTTAAGGCTAAGATGCGTGATGGGCAGTCAGTCCAAGATCACTGTCTGACAATGATCAAGGACATGGAAGAGCTTGAGAAGCTCGGTGTGAAGTTGGACTTGGATCTGCAGAACGATATTATTCTGCAATCCTTGACTGATGCATATGGGCAATTCATCATGAATTACCACATGCATAAACTTCAAAATTCCTTGGCCGAGTTGAATGAATATGCTGGTTACCGCTGAGCTTTCTATGAAAGGTTCTAAAGGCTCAGTTCTTGCTATGGAACGGACTTCTTCCAAAAGAAAGTCTTATGGAAAGAAAAAGAAGTCTGTGAAAAAGCAAAAGGTGGAAGGATCAAAGAAGAAGAAGAAGAGCAGAAAGAAAAGAAGGCCGATGGCAAAGAAAAGTGTTTCCATTGCAATAGCGACGGCCATTGGAAGCGGAACTGCCCTACTTACCTGGCCACCCTGAAGAACAAGAAGGAAGGTCCTTCTGGAGGTATGCTCGTTATTGAGTCTAACCTTACGGTTTCTTCTGCATCCAGTTGGGTGCTTGACTCTGGTTCTAGTGCTCATCTGTGCACTTCCATGCAGGGTCTTGAGGATAGCAGGAGGCTGAGGGATGGAGACATGATCCTACGCATGTCGGTAATGGAGCAAGAGTTGCTGCAGTAGCCGTGGGAACATACCCTCTTCGATTACCATCTGGTTTAGACTTAGTTTTGAAAAGACTGTTATTATGTGCCTGCAGCTAGCAGGAATTTGATTTCTGTTTCATGCTTAGCACAAGAAGGCTTATGTGATCACCTTCTTT
Source organism: Cocos nucifera (assembly GCA_006176705.1). Taxonomy (NCBI): domain Eukaryota; kingdom Viridiplantae; phylum Streptophyta; class Magnoliopsida; order Arecales; family Arecaceae; genus Cocos; species Cocos nucifera. The sequence continues at coordinate 30,700 of QRFJ01007721.1, forward strand.
AAGGACCATTGTAACATTCTTTATGAAAGAAATAAAATTGCAAATGGTTTCCTTATTAATGGTCTTTATCAGCTACATATTGATGTACCTATTCTAACTATCGAGCAAAACGTGAATGCCAAACGACCTAGGGATAGTCCAAACGACAGATATCTATGGCACCTGAGATTAGGTCATATAGCAGAAGATAGGATCAACAAATTGGAGAAAAATGGGCTATTGAGTCCATTGACTTTTGAGTCATATCCAACTTGTGAATCTTGTCTTCAAGGCAAAATGACTAAACTCCCTTTTGTTGGACATGGGGAGAGGGCCACAGATCTCCTTGCCCTAGTACATACTGATGTGTGCGGCCCATTTGATGTGCCGGCTAGAGGCAATTTTGTCTACTTCATTACCTTTACCGATGATCTGTCTAGGTATGGGTATGTGTATCTTATGAGACACAAGTCTGAAGCTTTTGAAAAGTTCAAAGAATTCAGACATGAAGTAGAAAAACAAACTGGAAAACCCATTAAGGTTCTTCGATCAGATCGAGGAGGTGAATACCTTAGCCGGGAATTCCTAGACTATCTTAAGGAAAATGGCATAGTCTCTCAATGGACTCCACCAGGAACACCTCAACTCAACGGGGTTTCAGAACGGAGAAATCGGACTCTATTGGATATGGTTCGATCCATGATGAGCTTCACAGACCTCCCTGATTTTCTTTGGGGACACTTCATTGTTAACTTCAATCTTATCTACTGAATAGGGTTCCCTCTAAAACCGTTCCTACCACACCGTATGAGATATGGCACGGTAAGAAACCAAGTCTGAGTCATCTCAGAATTTGGGGTTGTCCGGCTCATGTCAAAAGACAACAAGCGGACAAGTTAGAGTTTAGGTCCTTTAGAGCTCGATTCATAGGATATCCTAAAGAGTCATTAGGATACTATTTCTACATTCCAGAAGACCACAATGTGATTGTGAGTCGACATGCCATCTTTCTTGAAAAATAGTTTATTCAAGATAGCGGCATTGGAAAGCAGATTAAGCTTGATGAGAAAGTCTCACAAGTAGAACGAGCTAAGGACCAAGTGGAACCAAATCAGGTTGAGCCAATAAGAACACTACCTCCTCCACCTCGTAGATCGGAAAGAGTTTTCCCATCCCCCTGAAAGATACTTAGGTATTATTTCAGAGGATGTAGAGGAAATGTTCCTCGTAGGTAATGGTGCTCATGGTGATGATCCCAAAACCTACAACGAGGCGATATCAGATATCGACTCCGAGAAATGGCTAGAGGCAATGCAAGTCAGAAATTGACTCGATGCACTCAAACCAGTCTGGACCTTGGTAGATCCACCAGAAGGTATAGTACCTATTGGGTGTAAATGGATCTTCAAGAGAAAGATTGGTGCAGATGGGAATGTGGAGACATTCAAGGCTAGACTAGTGGCAAAAGGTTATAGTCAACGCGAAGGCATTGACTATCAGGATACCTTTTCCCCAGTAGGCTATGCTAAAATCCATCCGCACATTGCTTGCCGTTGCAGCCTATTTCGATTATGAAATATGGCAAATGGACGTGAAAACGGCATTCTTAAATGGATATCTTGAGGAAGATATCTATATGGAACAGCCGCTAGGTTTCACATCCAGTGATACTGATCACAAGGTTTGCAAGCTGCAAAGGTCCATATATGGACTTAAGCAAGCATCTCGGAGCTGGAACACTCATTTCAATGATGTGATCAAAAAGTTTGGTTTCATCAAAAATGAAGAGGAACCATGTGTTTTCAAAAAGGTCAGTGGGAGCGCTGTTGTCTTCCTCGTATTGTACGTGGATGACATCCTCCTTATTGGGAATGATATTCCCATGTTGACATCAGTCAAATATGGTTGTCCAAGGAATTCTCCATGAAAGACCTAGGTGAAGCATCCTTTATTCTAGGAATTAAGGTCTATAGGGATAGACCGAATAGGATGCTAGGACTTTCACAGAAGATGTACATAGAGAAAGTACTAAAGAGGTTTAGTATGGAAAACTCTAAGAGGGGATTAATACCCTTCAGACATGGTATTCATCTTTCCAAGAAGATGTGCCCTAGCACACCTGAGGAAATAGAACGCATGAGCAAGATCCCTTATGCTTCTGCAATAGGGAGCCTCATGTATGCCATGCTATGTACACGACCTGATATAGCCCATGCTGTGAGTGTCACAAGCAGATATCAGTCAAATCCAGGTGAAGAACACTGAATGAAATGTATCCTTAAGTACTTTCTAGAAAGTCCTAAGGATCTATGATCTTTCTATAGACCTTAATTTCAGAATAAAGGATGCTTCTCCTAGGTCTTTTATGGAGAATTCTTTACATAACCATATTTTAATTATGGTCAACATGAGAATATTATTCCCAATAAGGAGAATGTCATCCACATATAATACGAGGAAGAACAACAGCGCTCCCACTGAAGCTTTTTGAAGATACATGGCTTCTCCCCATTTTTGATGAAATCAAATATTTTGATCACATCATTAAAATGAGTATTCTAGCTCCGAGATGCTTGCTTAAGTCCATATATGGACCTTTGCAGCTTGCAACCCTTGTGGCCATTACTGGATGTGAAATCAAGCGGCTGTTCCATATAGATATCTTTCTTAAAGATATCCGTTTAAGAATGCCATTTTCACGTCCATTTGTCATATTTCATAATCGAAATAGGCTGCAATAGCAAGCAATGTACGGATGGATTTTGTTAGATATATGTGCCCAAGAAGCCAGAATTGGTTGACACTTGTAATACACTTCTAGGGGCAAGATTATAATTTTGACTATAATAAATAAAATGAGTTATTTTCTATCACATATGTGTATTTAGTGTCTGTGATACATCATTTGAGTTAATGGTAATGATAATTCATATTTTCAAGAGTTGAAAATTTAAGACATGAATAATCATTATTAACTCATAAAATGCTCCCGACCATAGGATCATCACGAGGATGGTGATTGATCCGGAAGGTTGGTGTACAATCGCTTCTCTTTAGTAGATGAGTCTTGAGTCTACGGTGTGGAGACATCGGAGCGAGAGTACAGGTACTCGTTAGAGAACGAGGGCACTGAGCGTGACCACCTCGAGTAGTCATTAGGGAGTCTACCTTCTCGTCAATGACTGACTCGATGCTGCAGTAGTGTGTCTGGTTCTTTGACCTGAGATGCATCGGCAGTTCACCTTGAGGGTGTTATAGTTTGACTACACCATTACTCGGTCTCCTAGCCATATGGAACCCTGAGGTGTATGTTGGCTATAGCATGTTCATTGTAGGAACTGGATTGCATCAAGATGGAATCTATCTACCTCGGTGGTAGAGGAGCAGCCCTATGATGATCATGAGAATCAAGTCCAGAAGCCCATGGCCATGGCAGAGTGAAATAATAGAAAGAGTTTCTATTTAGATTTTCACATTGGACTCGAATCGAATGATTACATCATATGACAGAGACTAGGGTTTGACGAGTTTACCTTAACCCTAATCTGATCGGGGCTCAAGATAGAAGAACTTAATCACACAGGTAGCTGCACCAAGAGGTTCACATTCAGCTCTGATGGGTTGCCACCATATACTGCTAGGTGTCACTGGTGGATTTTGGGAGCAATTAGAATGATTTAGATGATCGATCATTCTAGCTGTTCGAATCAGAAGAGTTCTGATCCATCGAAAGGAGTTTCGATGATGTCGATGATAGAGATCATGACATATCCCATTACCATACAGAACTGAACCTAACTGGGTCACACAAACAAGGGTTTGAATCTGGTGATCATCAATTGAACTGATCTAGTTCAATTGATCTGAATGAGATTCAATTAGGTTCAAGAAAATCGTGCTAGCACTCGATTGAACCTAACGTTCTTCTTTTACTATCATAAATAAGTTGTCCTGACTGAGCCAAAGGAGTTTGTGCTCAATCAGAGGCCTTCATATGGTCTGACTGGAGGTTGTCCAAGTCAGAAAGGTTGTCTTATTTTGTAAGACATTACCTGCCATTTTTGGTCACCTGCCATTTCTTGTTCTTTGACTTTGGTCAAAAGTCTACCTTTGACTGGTCAAACGTTGACCATTGACACTTTGACTTTTGACCACATGTCATGCACCTATTGGAGAGCTGGTGGGGGCTGTCCCCCTGCCAGAACCTGGCAAGGAGAAGGGCGCACGCCACCTTGGCGTGTGCCCAAGTTGGAGGCGCCTAGGAGTCCCTGTTGGACAAGGACTCCATCTCCTTTTGGATTTCCAATCAGAGTTCTACTAAGAATCCAGTTTGACTGGTCTTAGGCGCCCTCTAAGGAGGAATCCAGGGGACTCTATTCCAACCAATCAGATTTAGATCTGATTTCACAAAGGGTTGTGATTGGTTGGGAAGAAGAGGAGTTGGATCACAAGTCTATAAATAAGATCCTACGCTGACCTAAAGATTTGGATTGAATCATCAATTCCCATGCCCTACAAGGCTGCTCTCTCCTCTCCTCCAGCCAACCCACCTTCTCACCTCTCCTCTCCCATCCAAAAGAGTTTTGGGAGCTTGGTTTGGTGAATGCATACTAATTTAATAGGCTATGAACAGTGCATCCAGTTGATCAAGTAATAAGTTGAATGAGTAGAGTATCGTCCTAAGAGGTTGAAAATAAGTACTGAAAAAGCTCTTTCCTAAGCTTATTAAGAAGATCGATTTATGAAGAATAAAAATTAAAAACAAATTAATAAAAAATAATTAACAGTTTTAATTAAATGAGGAGAGTGTAAATTATTAGGGTTTTAAATTCAAGAAGCAATGGATTTACTAAGGCAATCGGTTTCACCATCAGTCAATACATATTTAAGATTTTAGATTTAATTTTATTTTATATGACAGATGGCAAATCTCCCTAATTTATTCATATCTTTGGTCCAAGGCATAGCAAAACTATTTAATATTTATTAATTATCCTTTAGTCTAAGGTTGTAATTTTAAAATAAATATTAATGCATTTTAGGTTTTGTGAAACCCTTTAATTAAAATACGCTGCATCCCAAAGCGCACTAAAATTTCTGCATCGCAATGAATTCTTATTTGATTCATAATATAAGGTATATAATCAGAAGCTTAACATAGAATGTACTTGGTCCGTAAGCATCTATGTTCATGCAGATCATTAGAAGATAGCCAAGTAATCTAAAAGCTTTTGTAAGATCAGATTTTATATACTCTCATGAATAAATTTAAAATAAGTCATACTGAATATTGCATCAAAAGAGTGGCTACCACCTTAGCCTTAGTAAAAAAATTTAGTTCATAATAACAAGTTTCATAAACAAGGCGACATAAAATGAAAGCATAGAGAAATTAGACTATTTGATTGCTGAAATTGATTGTCTGCTGCTCTGATGTGGGAATTGGCAAAGAAGAAAAAGAGGCCTCCTTGATCGATGTCTTATCGTCGAAAAAAAATCAAAAACCTTTTGATTTTTCTCATAATCACTTTTTTTATCTCTCTCCTCTCTCCTTTTCTCTCTCCTTTCCTCCCTCTCTCTTCTCCCGTCTCTCTCTTTGTCTCTCTTAATTCATATTTTTTTCATTACAACCATAGGTTTTTATAGATAAAGAATTTGATTTCCCCGCAACAAATGCCATCAAAACTAGGTTTAAGAACTCCCATAAACAACTCAAATTAAGATCTGGGTAATTTTGGCCGTTGATGGTGATCAGATGGTCGCACAAAACCACTAAAATCCCTTAAAAATACCAAATCAAAGTTGGGATTTAATATCAAACCTGTTGGATCCACAATCATTGGATCAATCTGGGCCGTCCGATGCGCGTTGAAAGTAAGCCTTCAGATCTTTTTAGTTTTAAGCATTCGGGATGAATCTCCAACAATTTGGATCTTAATCGGGAGCTGTGGATGCCATCCATCAGCGCCTTCTTTTCGATCGTCCGATCAAATTTCAATGAATACCGCCCATTGGATCAGCCAGAATTCAAATTGCCCTCTGTAGACATGCGCGAGCCCGGTGTTGCATGGACCGCCGCATTCTTCAACCAATCAAGAATGCCCTCTGCCTGTGAAATTCTTGAAAATACCTTCGGTTGGTCCACCGGCGCAATCGCGAAAAAAAATGCTGACGTCATCCTGACATCAGCGTTGCGTCGGTGGTATTTTTTTTTTTTTAATTCGATTCTGGGCTCATTTGAAATCAATTTTGCCTGAAATTTATTTCATCCAAACCAGAAAAATGAGATCTTCACATTGGTGGACTTCTTTCCTGCATAAGATTAATAAAAATATCAATTTTAATAAAATAGTTTAATTTATTTTATAATTTAATACTTTTATTCAGGTATATTTTTTACTACTTATCCACCCCCCAACTTAGTCATTGCTAGTTCCCTTAGCAAATGTTTTATTTAATACCATGTTTTAATCAAGATTATCCTTCACAAAGATAAAATCTAGGATTAAAAGGTCAAAAAGTTTATGAAATATACTTGCTAACTAAGCAATTGAGCTTCAGACAGTAAATTTTTTCGGTCATACAATTCAAAACTTTCTTAGAGTACTATCAAAGATCTATAGCACTTGTGTTCGTGATGACTAACTTTAGCATTTCAGGATTAAATTAAAAGAATAAAAGTATCCTCTCTTTTATACCTATTTTGGTTCGCAATTTTTTCTATACATTCCTCAATTTTATACTCATGATAAGGTAGCTTTTTTCACACTGCCTTTTCTTTTCTTTTCTTTTCTTTTTTTTTTACTGTGCTGAAGCATCCTGGCGCTTCCTCTTCACCATTTAACTGATTTCAATACTGACTAGGTGCCAGAGACCCAGTTACTAGGCTTTGGCAATCCATTATATACTCTGTCTTTTGCACTTTATTTATAGGCAGGTAGCTCTTTTTCTAAATTCAGTTTCTTTTTTATTAAAATGTATATAATTCCATTTTCCAGTGATAATTGAATCCTTAGTTTGGGCCTTATAATCAATACCTACTTTAGCCTTTGTAGTGTGCATGTGCAATAAAAAGTGCTTACAATCTTTTAATGACCTAAGTAGGGCTGCTAAAAAGTTGACCAACTAATCTACTCTCTTTAACTCATTACATTATTAGCAATAATTCTAATCTTTTATCACTTAATCTAAGTTTTTATCTTGCTCAAGATTTTCTCTTGACACATGGTTTGTTTTTTTTTTTTTTTTTTTATAATTATTCTACTTGTCTTCAAAAGAGAAAAAAAATAAAAGGTGCAATAAAGGATAGGAAGGAAACACATGATTTGTTCATCTATGTTTCTTTGGAGCTTTGAAATTTTGCTTGAGTTCTCACTGATTTTTTCTGTAAAATTAAATACACACCAGAGCAAGTAAAGATGCAACAACAAATTACTAAAAATAAAGATAAAGAAAAAATGATCAAAACTAAAAAGAAAAAGAAACACCTATCTAGTAGTTCTGATTTAATAGTCTTCAGCTTGACTTTCTTTGAGTTCTAAAGTGGATCAATCCGGTGCCACTTCCAATTTTGGAATACTTCATGTTTGATCGAGTCTTATTTTAATTGACATTTGCTCGCTTTATAGTCTCAAGACCTATTTTCTACAGATTATCATATAATGGGATTTTGTCCAATAATATCAATTAAAAAATAATTTTGATTATCATTCAGTCTGTTAGCATCTTTGAAATATTAAAAGTAAACTTGTTCGCTTAAGACTCTAAGAATTAATTTTTCTTTGTTGTACATCTATTAAGCTCCTCAGTAGCTAAAAAGGGTCTCCTGCTAAATAAGGGGTACATCATAATCTTCTTCCATATCAAGAACAATAAAATCATAGAGGAAAATAAACCTTGTTTACCTTTAACAAGACATCCTCCCACTTCACGCTCTGGATATTTAATGGATCTGTCAGCTAATTGAAGAGTAATAGTGGTAGGACTTCGGTTCTCCTAAACCCAGCTTTTCTAAAAATAGAGAAAGGTATGAGATTTAAATTGCTTGCTCTTAATCAACATAAAACTTATCAAAACTATAATCACCAAATAAATGGCAAAGGGATAGTAAAATCCCTGGGTCTTGTTAGCTTCTGTGTGTAATTTATTTTGAAGTAATTGCGAGCATTCTTCATTCAAATTTATTCTCTCATGCTCCTTCAGCTTTTTCTTATTTGTTAGGATTTCTTTGAGAAACTTGGCATACCTGGGCAATTTGAGTAATAGCATCTACAAAAGGACATATTAATATGTAAATTCTTTAAAATTTTGAAAAAAGTTAGAAAATTCCTTATCTGGATGCCTATTATTTATCTCCTTGGGAAATGGTTAGTGCGGCAGTTAGGACTTCACATTTGGAGAATCAGCAAACCGTATACCTGGAGACCATCCATCTGCTGGTTTGTTTTGGTGACTGATGAATTTGAGTTTGATGGTTCCTTATTGTAGTTGGCTCTTCAGTCTCATTCTCTGATGTGGCCTTCCTCCAGCATTGTACCACTTCTTTAAGGTGATAGCATTGACTTGCTCCTGGATTTGTCCTCGTATTGCTTTGGGCAAGGATCTGAGATCTCTCAGAGATTATCTTACCATGTTGACTATTTGCATCTCAGGTTTCAAATTGCTGCTGTTGGTCTGCCCTAAGTTTGGCTTCCAAATTTTTTTTATAGTTGCTTCTTGGTTTTGTCATAAATTTTGACCATACAGCTCTTCCTGTTGGATTCTTTTTCAGGTACTTGGAAATCTGCGAGGGTGGATTGGTGGCTGCATTTTGATTGCTCCATGAGAAAATTTGGTGCTGCCGCTCCACCTCTTGATTGTATGTGTTTGGGAGTCAGGGATTGTTTTTGTTTGGGCATAAAAAAAGACCAATTATAATTATGTTATCAGTTGTTTTAGAAAAGGATTACCTGTCTGGCAATGCTGCTCGTATCGTGTCCCTCCTCCACATGCGTCACAAGTATGCTGCTGAACATGCATAGCTATTCCCTTTAAGTTGTTGACTTTCCGCTCTAAAGGGTTTGCAATTTCAGCTAGTAAGGTTGCACGCACATCTAACTCCCTAACATATAGTTGGCTAGTCTTTTTGGCATCATACGCTCTATCTGCCATTGGATAGAGCGTATGATGCCATCCTCATCGATCAGATCGAAAGCTTCTTTCCTCCATTTTTTGATAATGGTTCCTCCCTGCTGGCTGCATCAATCATAGAATGTTAGTAGGAGGATACCATTATAGAAAGTTTGGGTACCTTGAAGCATACGGGTAGTTGATTGATGGTGGACATACTCCTCTAGCAGTTCTTGAAAAATGCTCCCAAGCCTCATATAACGTCTTCATGCCACTCTGCATAAAAGAAGTGATATCGATTCCGCATCTTAGCAGTTTTTGGGAAGGTGGACAAGTACTCTTTTCAGGGTACAACTTGAATCTCGAGGGTGGCATTTGTGCTGCATTTTGATTGCCTCCATGAGAAATTTGGGTGCTGCCTCCACCCTTGATTGTATGTGTTGGAGTAGGGATTGTTTTGGTTGCGGGCCTAAAAAAATTACCAATATCAAATTAGCTATATCAGTTGTTTTAGAAAAGGATTACCTGTCTGGCAATTGCTCGTATTGTGTCCTCCTCCATAGGTCACAGTAAATGCTCTGAACATGCATAGCTATTCCCTTAAAGTTTTGACTTTTGGCTCTAGGGTTGCAAATTTCCAGCTAGTAAGGTGGCACCTGCATTCTACTCCCTACATAGTTTGCTAAGTCTTTTTGGCATCATACGCTCTATCTGCCATTGAATAAGAGCGTATGATGCATCTCATCGAATCAAGGATCGAAAGCTTCTTCTCCATTTTTTGATTAATGGTTCTCCTGTGCTTGCATCAATCATATGAACGATTATAGTGAGATAAACCCATTATAGAAAGTTTGTAACCTGAAGCCATTAAACGGGTGTAGTTGGATGAGTGGACATCTCCTCAGCAGTTCTTGAAATGCTCCAGCCTCCATATAACGTCTTTCATGTCCATCTTGCATAAAAGAAGTGCATATCATTCCCGGCATCTTTAGCAGTTCTTGGCAAAGGTGGAAAGTCATTGGCTAAGAATTTTTGGTGCTAGAACATCCCAAGTTGTGAACAGAACTGAGGACAGAGGATGAAG